>WOGP01008347.1:0-11265 GCA_015342065.1 Leptinotarsa undecemlineata
CTGAAGACGGAGGCAGATTTTGGCCTCCGAAACGTAAAAGATAAGTATTCTATTATTTCTCAACAATTTTTTTGATAGGCAAAATTGTTAAATACGATAGGTTACTGATAAATAGAAGATTTTTCTTTGTGAAAAATACTTTGATTTTTACGCAGTAACTTATCAGGGTAAACTAAAAAGTTTGCCCTTTTACACTTATATAAAGTTCTCCAATATAATTTTTATATTTTTCAGATTGTGGAAGGTAATAAAACCCAAAAAAAGTCGTTGAAAAAACGTTTATATGTTATAAGAATATTGAATTATCCGAAAAACGTTATTTCCTGTACAGTTTGCACTCCAAACATTCGTTATGGAACTGAATCGGATATCATTCACAGGAACGCTACACAATATAGTATATGATAGAGATAAAAGTCTACTTATATGTAACACTGTAATCTTTGATGGCTAACATAGATGTTTCGGAATGAGACACTTCTCTCTTGCCTCATCAGCAGCAATCTGGATAACATTACAAAATGAAGTACTGAGTTCATTTATAACATTACGACTGTATGTCAGAGATGAGTTAAACCTACTCATGTCATATGTAACGTACGAAATGAAACGATACGAAACAGTACGAAATGATATTCATGGATCGCAAATTTTTTTGCAATAAGATAAGTTTTGCAATAAGAAACAGTTACATAACTGGTTTTTTCCAAAAGTCATAAAAAGTTTTCGCCAGATTTTGCGCTTCTTCGCCGTATGGGAATCCCTTGGGATTCCAAGATATAATTTCGAGTTTTTCTCTATGACGTAAATAGATTTTCGCTCAATATTATTTTTCGAATTCCGGTTTTGAACAAATATTCCAGACAAAGTAGAATCTGATGATGTATCAACAGAAGTCATGTCTGATGTACTCAAACTATCACTGTCCTCGGAGGAACTTTGTCGTAATTTTTTTCCTATACTTTCTGTATTTTCTACTTCTTTAGAACGATTTTTTTGCGGTGGTATACATATAATATTTACGGTCTGTGTAGTTTTTGATCTACGAAAAACCTGTTTATTGACTTGAATTCCAACGTCAAAGGTATTTTCCTATGTACCTGTAATCAGACATGCTTTGATTTTCAGCGATATCTTTATTACAAGTATTTACCAAAATTTATTTTTTCTTTTTTCGAGCAAACCGTGGAGCTTTAGATGTATGGGCTGTCATTTTATCAATCTGGCAATCAAATAAATGCGGAATTACGTCTGATTTCAATATAATTTTTCCCACTTTCATAGTTTTGATATACATGTTTTTCTAAGTCTTTTTCAACCTAAAATTCGAAGTAGTGCTCAGAGTAAACTATAATGTTTTTTATCAATCATCATTTATACTTACATTAAAATGATCGCAACAAAAAACGTCCCTTTGGCGGATACAAAGTCGGCCCTCCGCATAGCGCGCTGCCATAACTTTCGCGATTTTAAGTCACTTGGCAGTGAAATAAAGATTTTGTCTGGTGCAGTTACCGAAGAATTCTTGCATTTAGGAACGATGCAATACTTGTAACATCCTTTTTATCATTATTCATATTCACGCAGTTGACACACTGCAGTAAACAACACACAACTTGCTTTCTACGGCTTTAGCACACGTATTTCGCGGATGTCAGCACTCCCTTGTTGCAGAGTCGACTGATGTGACGTCAAGCTTGACCACGCCCCGTTTCGGTTAACGCCACATTCAACTATTAAATTGAGGGGAAAGATAAAGTGAAAATTCAAATTTTTTGCAGATGTACTATTTGAAACATAAACTTTCAAATTATGAAATTAAAAAAAATTGTTAAATGAGCCTATTTTACTATATGCACGTGTTGTAGAATGGTGTATCCGTCCATGGTGATTTGGTAAAACCAACTCAATAAATGACAACTAATTTGACAGATGTGGCTTCAACAAGACGGCCGCTATCGATTTTCAAAGTTCGGAAGTCTCTGTTGGAAGACCCTAAATTCACATCAAGTATTTTTATCGATTCTTTAGCAGCTGGTCCAAATCGTGAAGTTGGCAAATATTTTTGTTTGATGCCTAAAATCATCTGTTGCCATCTGTTGTCTTATAGTTCTTCTGTATTCCACTTTGAAATGAAAAATTGGCATGATTTTAACTGGCACAACTTCTGAGGATTGTTCAGATTGACGGTAAAAATTGTTTCAAACTCATGCTAAATTGTTTAACTTATACGAAATGACGTCAAATGCTTTTCGTCATTCAGTCGCACAAATAGTTCGCACAAATTGATGATTATACTTGAACAATAGCTTGTTATTTGTATTCTTTGGTGTGTTTGACATTGACAACTGAGATCGTAAACCCCTGTTTTGGGTGGGTCATGTTAATTAATATCTGAGCCATCTAGAGAGTACCGTGACGATTCGCAGTTTCGCAGTTTTATAATGGTGGGTTTATGAAAAAAGGAAGGTAAATTGAGAAACGAAATAAAGTGACGAAAGAAATTAAATAACAATATACCCAATAGATAATTTCAATAAAAAACTTAATATCATCAAATAAATTGCGGTTAACAATGGGTTTAAAGCCGAATTAATAAACAAAATACTTGCCAAGAAAGTCTACGCAAGAGCGATTCGAGGCGTGTTTCCTATTGATAAAGTATATAATCAAAATTATAGAGCTTTAACGTATTTTGGACAATCAACGGAAAAACTGACTTCATTTTTGAGGAAACGATATATTAAAATTGCATATGGAACAAGTAATACGTTGGGAAAGTTAATTAAAAATAATTCGAGAAATCAGGAGCATATAAATTAAAGTGTGGAACGTGCCCTAAGGCATATATTGGTCAAACTGGCAGAACATTTAGGAACCAAATCCAGGATCATCATACGAGCTATATAAATAAGAAAACATATTCAAATCATCTTCTAGAAAAAAATCATATATTTAACAAAGAGTTCAAACTTTTTCACATAGAAAACAAAGGTTTGAAACTGAATCATTTGGAAGCAATGGAAATTAATAAACTTGAAAATTCAAACATTCTAATGAATGAGCAACGGGATTTGAATATATCACCATTATTAAACTTGTTTTCTTAAAAACCGAGAAAGAATTAGTATTGATGTAGATGTGAGGTAATATGCTTCAGGTGATCATAATTGAACAGGTACCTTGGGTAGAGGTTTAGGTAATTTTTTGGAGGTAGTCTCAATTATGGTTACCTGTAGTATATAAATATTAGTGTACGAAAAAACTTGACAAAGCTACTGTGCTAGCGAAACATGCGATATATTTTTCAAATAAAGTTTGTGGAGATCAAGTCGTGAGGTATAGTTTTGAAATCTATTGTATCATAGCAGCTGACAGTACAAGTTTCAAAAATAATTAAGTTCATAAGGTAAAATGTTTCGAATTCGAATTTTCGAAAGTATGATGATAACTATGTGATTAAACAAGTATCGGGATTTCCACATTTGTATGACGAAATTTTATTCAAACTGTGAAAACTTCAAGTTTGGAGCATGCCCAGAGAAAGTTTGCCAACTTTCAGCTCACTGCTCATTCCCTATTTAGGCTTTTTATTTTATGAACGTTCCGCCTCGAAAGCATACGTATATTCAATCTCCTTATTTTATTCTACTTTTTCTATAAACCCACCCCTATAAATTTTTACTGAAGTTTCTGTGCTTAGTGCGTAGTGAAATACAGTAAAGGTTCAATCATAAACCTTTCACACAATGAAAACATTGAACTCCAAACCCAAATTATTCTTTACAGTTTTGGAACTTTACCTCAGCCTCGTTGAACAATTACTTTTATGCCTCCTTTTGTTGCTATTGACCCTTCCAAAGAATCCAGCCATCGTCCTCACCCAGTTCACTGATTCAAAACTCAAAATCCACACCGCAACACCCGAACACAGTTCATAACATAATTCTAAAATAACCCAGTTTATGTGCCATTAATTTGGCGTTTTCTAATTAAAAGAAATCGCCTCAAAACACGCGCACATGATTTTCACTGAACATCATGTAATTCATTACACTAGAACCGCATGTCGTGCCGCTGCGCTGTAGTACGGTTATCAGCGAACGGTACCACCGATCTGAGTTCCTGACGAGTACCACACTAAGAAAGTGAAGATCTGGTCTTCTCGAAGAAGGGGAGATTTGCTCAGTTGCATGGTTGTTATTCAATTCAAAGTGGATGAAACGATGATTGCGTTGTATTTTGTATTGAGTTGTGTAACCATCGATATTAGTTATATTGTAAGAATGAGAAATGACAGGTCAAATAATAACTGGGATTGTAATGCAAAATAAAGACATACATATCACATTCCATAACGAAAATATCGATTGTTTGAATTGAACATACATTTACAATATCGGAAGGTTCGGTGTTGGTTCATTACCAAGCATTTACTTTTTTTTCTATATTCTTTTTTGTTTCATATATGCAATAATATTTTGTAATCTTTTCTCCACAATTTGTACCTGTGAAAAATGTAAATTGTATTTTGTTCATTTAGATCTATTTGATGAACTTCAAATTTCCTGGTGAGGATCCTGTCATTTTTCCCCTGAATCGCTTGTTCTGAAACATATGCAAGAAGAGGTGATGAGAGAGAACGTACAAAATTGCGGTATAATCTCATCTCACTGCGAAAGTTACATGTGTGATTTTTCCTTGCGAAATAAGGAACTTCCATTCCTAGCATACAGTGTCTAAAAGAAAAATGGAATAAATTCATTATTTCGGTTACGGTACATATTTTAACGAAATCAAGAAACACGTCAAATTTAAATTATAATTTTACATACTTCAACAAAAAAATGATACCCCTACCTTCATCTCCTGTCGAATGACAGGTAGAATCCCAAATTTTTTAAATGGGAAGTATAGGCTTGTGATATATCGTTCAAAAGGTCTCTTCATTCTCTATACAAAAATGTGATTCCTTTCAGTTCATTGCTACAATTAAGATGAATTAAATTAAAATCATGTGGTTATCGAAATTCAGCAAAATACACACAAAACTTATTGCAATATACTCAAAATTTATTTTATGTTGAGGTATTAATGATAAGAAAGTAAGCAAAAACCATATCAATGTTCTTTTTAGATGGTATCCTATAAAAAACTGTAAATAATTTCTATGACAACGTTGGTTTAAAACGCCTTGTCAACTTGTTTTGTATGTTTCAAAATTAGTTGTCAGTATTTCAATTTAAGTTTAAAGTGTATTAACTTCAAGTATGATAAATGGTTAGATCAACGGAAATGCATAAAATAACAGTTTTACAAATGATTGGTTGCAGGGATAAAACTCGAACGCAACAGAAAGTAGCTCGCCTATTTCATGTGAAATTTCCTAATTTACCGCCCCTATCTCAAGGACCAATAAGCAGAATAAGAAGCAGTTTCGCAAGCATGGTCATGTGGGACTCAAATTAGATGTGATGCTTGAGTTTGAGGAAAAACTCACATACATCGAGTTGACAGGCATCCACTACATTCAATGTTAGCCATACATCGATATTAAACGTATTAAAAGAAAATAAAATACATCCGTATAAAATGATACCTCCTCAAGAGCTCATGGAAGACGATTTTGATAGAAGAACTTATTTTTGTGAGCAAATGATGGATATGTTGGATAACAATATCATCCAATTAGAAAACGTTATGTTTTTTCATTAGTGTACTTTTTCTATTAACGGCCATGTTAATCGGAAAAATTTCCGCTACTGGTCAACGGAAAATCCTCACTGGATGAGAGAAAAACAAACGCAATATCCTTAAAAGGATAATGTTTTGGCAGGGATTGTGGGAAATCATATCATTGGTCCCTTTTTCATTAAAGAGAACTTGAATGGCATTAAATATTTGGCACTACTTCAAAATGATGTCATTCTAAGTTTAACAAATGTATATTCTGATCCAGGAGACCCTCGAGATCCAGTGAATACGATATGGTTTCAGCAGGATGGAGCAACACTACATTACCAAGTCAATGTCCGGCAATACCTCGATACAACATTTCTCAATCGGTGGATAGGGAGGCGAGGATCGATTGAATGGCCAGCGCGATCACCTGATCTTTCATCATTAGATTTATTTTGAAGAGAATATGTGAAGAGCAATGTATACAAAACTGAACCTTCAGATTTGAATGATTTTAAAGAACGCATAACGCTTGCGATCATGTCGGTCAAGCCTGTTATGTTGAATAATTTTAGAAGACAGTTTTATTTGAGATTATAATGTTGCCCAGACGTTCACATTGAACATCTACTTTGTTAACATCCATAGTTCTTTTTCGTATTCTACATTTCATTACGTTTTCCATTACATTTTAGTTTTGATTGTATTTTATCGAATTTTGGTTTATAATTTATTTCATTTCGAATGTTACAATCAATTCGAAAGCGAAAACAATTTCGAATAGAGAATGAAAAGTTGTACATGTCATTCAAAAGGGTTTGAGGTACGGGTGGTATTTTCACGTTGAAAAATGTCAAATTGGAATTTACATTTGACGTGTTTCGGGATTTTTTTTTAAATATGTACAGTAACAGAAATAATGAATTTATTGCCATTCGGCTTTAACACACTGTATATCCCTCTACAATACATCAAATTAGGTGGGTTAATTTATTCATCTTGAAATTGACTTCATTCATAATTTTATGTGAAGTTTGATATCCAATAAAACAAATCTCAGTGGCGAACCTGCGTCCCTACTTCATACACCGCTTTATCAAAATTGCTCAGTCGTTTTTTTTTTCACTGTCCCAACTACCGCTTGCTGTTTTTTGGCTTTGAGTGGAATGGTGATAGACTTCCTAGATATTTGTGGAACCTTCAATGAAGCCTGAAGATACCAAATATCAGAACCCATTTCTATCGAGGAGATGGACGTAGGCAAACAAATCTGTCCTCCTTGTAACATTGGACAGGGATTGCATGCTATATAGAAACTGACAGTTTCACCTTTACAGATTGGATACTAATATTTTGTTGCCCAGTAGTGACCCAATCCACGAAAATTCGACAAATTTCATTCAGGCAAATCATCATCTAATCTAATCTACAAATGCAGTATGCACTTCATCATCATATGTATAAGAATTCCCGAATTTTGTCATCAGAACCAAAACGCTTTTTCGACTCTCAAAAGCAGAATATTTTTGGAATCTTCCTAGCACCAAAGTCTTGAGCAGTAGAAGTATAATTTGAATCATGAGGGGAAATAAACTCTCCCTGCCTACGTTCAAATCATGATTCTCCCAAACCAGAGGGGAAAAATTCTTGTATAGGAGCTTATGATGTGTCGTCAGGAATAGCTGACTTACAAATGTCTTCATATGGAAATGTTGCTGCAGTCATTGAAGTGGATATCTTGCACCGTGAACATTTGATAACCTCAATATCGACCAATTGAAATCTCTTCTATATGCCATTATAGTACAGATTATTCCGAAAAAACAGGTATAATTGTAAATTATCACATTACGTCTGAAGAATCAGGAAATTGTCTTGGCTGGTGGATACAGTTAATACCCTGAAGCCAGGAAAGGAAGTCTCCCTGAAATCGTCATGAAAAACCTACATTTTCGTTACTTATCTACCTGATCGAAGTAGTTCTAGACTGACTGCTGATCAGAAAAATATACCATGGTTTGCGAACCTTAAAGTGGACTTTTCTCCACAATGAAATATCAGTTTGTGCTAGCAGAGGACGTACTGTGTGCCATCCCGCGGCGGACCGAATTAAAAATATCACTCTTGCTAGCTGACCTGAAACATCTCTCACCAAATAATTAATGGAATTCGTCAAAAAACTGGATTTATTTGGTAGAAATGGAAGCGGTGATAGTCTCAATAACCACTCGCGGGTTGCAGTGAAAAGAGATACCCCCTCACTTTGGACATACCTCCCTACTTTCCTAACAATAAAGGAATCAGTTCTTAGGATCTTTCAAATGTTTCTGCATTGTTTTTCTGTTTTTTATTACTGATTAAATGGTTTTATTCATCAATTCGAAATTAGTTCTAGATCCTCAATTAGATATTCAACCTCCTGCTGCTTGTGAAGATGTACCTCGATATCCTCAGCAATCCATGGTATTGATCAGATAAAAAAATAAATAAAATCGTTGGGCGTAACGTAACCTGAGTAAATTTGTAAATACCATGCCCAACGATTCATCTGATCAATAACGTAGATTGCTAAGGAGGATGGTGTGATAACTGCTCCCTAGGACGTTTTGAATTATTTCGTAACTTTCAGTACATTATCAACATCATAATTTTCTTAATGAAACCGTTTACCATAAAATTTTTTGACTTATTTTATTCATTACTTTTCATAGATGAAATGCCTTCAAACGGAGATAAAGATGTTTAAAGAAATACTTAAATTATGAATTAGTGTTATAAGTCTTGAAATACGTTTTCCAGCAACAAATATTCTGTTAAAATATCTACAGTACCCCCCAAGTGAATATAACTTCAGTGCAAAGTGTATAATCAGATTCTCTGGCTGTTTACAGTTCCCGGGGATCTATATTGTTTCCAACCCTATTTCTACTGTATATCAACGATTCATTGAAGAAAAAAAACAGAATCCAAAATATTGCTTTGCTGCAATATGGCTCGGCACAACCTGGTCGTTGGAATTGCGAAATTCGCTTCTCAAAAGCTTGAAACGCTGTTCTGAACCAGAAAACTGAACACACCTTATCAACTCTTGATGCTTTATGAATCTCAGATCAGACCTTCTTTGGAAGATTATTCTCATGTATGGAGCTCACTCCTAAGCATACCCTGAAGCTGCAGGATTCCAGCCAGAAAATATTAGAGCCGCGAACATCACTCGCAACCTTGATAGTCTGGAACACCGAAGAAATGTTGGAGATTTGTCTCTCTTCTATCCATACTTTCACGAGAGGTGTTGAACTAACTTGGCACATTTGATTCCAACAAGAGCGGTACATATCAGAAATACACGACGGACTGAGGCTGCTCATCGTTTTGCGGTTCAACTCAGTACACCTTGACCTCATCATTTATTCTCAAATATGTATTTCTAGGACAAAAAATGAAGCACATATATGTCATGAGTTATTCTCTGGTTTGCCAGAAAAGTGGAATATAATTTATGGAAGTGATAGTGTGTATCGTCAGGATATGATAAATCAAGATGAAATTTCAAAGTATGCAGTGAAAATCTAACATATCACAGTTGGATTCAGACTAACGTTCATACAGCGGTGGACTGAATGAGTAGAACGCTAACCAATCGTCTAACGTCCGATAGAACTGAACTGTTGTAGAAAAATAATTCATCTCCTGATGACGCCAACTATGTTGGTGAAACGCCCGTTGAGAAGAGTTCTATTGTGTAGAAGCAGCATGTTTTTTAGATCGCGATTCGGGCATACTTCCCTGCGCCGATTCAGCGCTAATTATAAAATTATCACAATCCATAATATATTTAGAAAATCGTTGATTGTAGCCCCCATGGAACAATTTTTCCTGAACACATCTTGGTTGTTGCGGTAGCAGTGTTACAATCATCGGTACCACCGATATGAATTCCTGAGTGAACCACGGTAGGAAAGTGAAGATCTTCTTTTCTCGAAGAAGGGGAGATTTTGCCAATTTCATGCTTGTTATCCAATTCAATGTGGATGGAACGATAATTGCGCTGCCTTTTCAACCAGAGTTGTGTAACCAAGGATATTAAGTGTGTCGTAATAATGGGATATTCGAAGATTACGAAGCTGATAACATCTTTAAAATGCCTTCTTATATTATTAACAGCTTTTGTACTCGACAGCTAGCACCTCTATGAATTGTGTGGAATTAAATGAAATTACGAGCAATCTATCGATTATATAAGTAGATGATAATCAAACAGTTCACTAAGAAATTGTTTCAGTTATATTCATCATTTGGAAAGTTCAAAAATATTGAAAAGTTTCTTGTGGTTTATGTTGGATATTCGTCTGAACGTGCTTTGAAATAATGTTTGAGTACCTTGAAATTAAAATATGACGGAGCTTCTCACCACAAACAAGAACAGTTAAAGCATATTTAATTTTTTTGTACACACGTAAAAATTTGGAGACATAAATGTGAATTTTTTCGAACTATGTTGACAAATATGTAGATTTCAAGTTGAATTATGCGAATGAGTATGTTGAAATTTTTCTAAAAATATAAACTGTTCAAAAATCAAAATTATTCAAAAAATTCTCTATTTGTAATTTTCACAAAAATATTCAAATGAGGATTCGACTAAAAAATATATCTATATATTTTCCTCATTCAAATAGTTTAGAAGATACTAAATCGATGTATACCCTTGAATTGTATATTTCATAGGCAATAATAGAATAAACATTACAGTTCATAAAATTAAAGCAAATAAAGGTATGTTGAAATAGAAAAGTATTTATATACCTAAAAACAGCACAAAAATGCGACCTTATCCTTTAAAAAGATCCCCTACGTAAAACGAAACCAACACAATTGCAACCTTTCTTCATCACCAGTGTCGCCAACCTTGTAAGGACGCTCAAATTGCAACCTTTCTTCATCACCAGTGTCGCCAACCTTGTAAGGACGCTCAAATTTATTTTATGGCGCGATAGTTTTGATTTCCCGAAAACTCCTAAGATACGAATCTGAATTGTATGTCCTTGTCGGATATAATCCAACGCCCTTCGTGGTATAAACCAGGGGAGTAGTTGTTTTTTGATAGGTGTCAGTCCATTAAACCTACTGTGTAGGTATATCGAGACTGGCTTGAACGTTTGAATTTCATGTCTTTAGAAAAATAGACAGGCTTTTTGAAGATTAAAAGCTAAACAGACCGTAAATATTATATACCACCGAAAAAGAAATTGTTCTAAAGAAATAGAAATACAGAAAGTATTGGAAAATATTACTACTAAGGTCCCCCGAGGACAGTGAAAGATTGAGTACATCAGACATGACTTCTTTTGATACAATGTTGTGGAATTGGCCGCGGTGGTAGTGCGCCCGACTCACGATCGGAAGGCCATGGGTTCGATTCCCGCCTCGACCAAATATATTTCTCGAGAGAATTCATCTGGTTGAAGCTGGAATGTTTCCAATTTTATACCAGTTTCCAATTTTATACCTTTGCTCGAAATTTGGACTCTTTACTGTCACTTCGACTTTTTTCCAATTTTTTTAATTTTTCGAATCTTTCGCTCT
>WOGP01008348.1:0-11265 GCA_015342065.1 Leptinotarsa undecemlineata
TGCAAGGCACTTTTTAAGGAGTATGGTGTCTTAACTTTAACATCAGTTTATATTTTTGAACTGTGTATGTATGTGTTCAAAAATAAATCAACTTTTACAACAAATCTAAAACTTCATCAGCATGATACTAGAACCAAGACCCATTTTCATTTGCCCTTCGCTAGATTTAAAGTAACGTCATGTGGACCGGAATACATTGGTCCAAAGATATATAACTACCTACCAGATCATTTAAAGACCTTGAATAGTTTCTCTGTGTTCAAAAAGTCATTAAAGAATTATTTATTAGATAAATGTTTTTATGCTTTGCACGAATTCTTTGAATAACTCATACTCATCTTAGTATTAGAGTATGAGCCTATCTTCTTCTTTTCTTTCTTTTTAATTTTAATTTATGTTTTGTATTGACACTTCCTACACAATTGTATTGTCTGACTGGAAATAAAGAATTATTATAATAATAATAATAAGAAGCTCCATGAAAATGGATCGTACCTGTTATCAATAATAAGCAGAAAGTTTGAAAACAAATTATCTGAAAGAACAATTCGATAAGGCCACCTACATAGTAGATAACAGGAAACAACTACTACTTTGGCTAATACCACGAAGGGCGTTGGATTATATTCTACAGGTTTCAGTGCAAGATTTTTAACGAAAGTAATTTCTGCATAAGCTGTTGGTAATTCTACTGCCGGAATCAATTTTCAATTTTCGAAACACACTGCAAAATCGTGTCTATTGACAATGAATATCAATGATTTTCGATTAGACTTCAAATTATGAGAATTGGAAAGACCCTACTATTTCGAGTAGATGAGCTTTCTTGTATATTTTCCAAAAACGATACCATCTATACCAAACATCAGAAATTAGCATGGAAAATTTGGATTAGGGCCCTACTTACCACCCACATCAAAATTGACTCTGTACCGGAGGTTGTTTTTACCCACACTTCCCCTTTTTTCATTTGTAGAAGGTGTAGGAATTCGGTTATTCCATGAAAAGTACCAAAAGTTCAATGTCAAAAAAAATTGAGCAATTTGAAATGATTGATTATATCGTACGCAGCGCTCTCTAGATGTTATATGAAAATTAATACAAAATTATGATTTTTCGCGTCAAAAAAAACCCTGCTCAGAAATATGTCACTTGAATATTTCAACGTACTTATTTTAACGTACTAAATTTTTTTTTCACTTCAAAAATAACCGCATCAACCACAAATGGTTCTTAGCGGAGGAACAATTAGGTATAATTATATTTTATATAATATATGAATAGATTTCAGAAAGGTTCCAGTTTTTGAATATGAAAGACAAGAAGCAAGACTTCCCAGTGATCTCAATTCTGCCCTAGACGTGATGAACTTGAACTCTTAACTAACGTATGTATTGTGTACCAATCCTATGAATGATATCTGATCATTTTCGAAACGAATGTTCGGAGTACGGACCAAATAGGCAAACTTTTATGTAATTCAATATTTACATTAAACTAGTTTTTTCGAGAGGGCTTTCACTTCCCGTTTGTATCTGAAAGTTACTTTTTTGCATAATCTATGCATCTTTATGAGGAGTTTACTTTGAAATTGACTGTTTTTTTCTGAAGGTCCCCATATTTTTTATTGAAGATGGAGAGCTATAGAACCATAACTTTCATTCCCCAAAAATTAATCTCTCCTGAAAATACATTCTTTTCAATCTATACGATAATATTGTTTCAATTGAACTATTCTTTGTTTCAAAATTGAGCATTATAATTTGGTCGAACTCCTAAAGATCATAGCAAGTACAGAAATGAAGTGTTTTTCAAATCAATTTGTGTACACATACTCGTTAACGAAAACATAAAATATCGATTTCAAAAATCATATCCACGAAAACTTCATAACCCTGCGGCAATTATATTAGGTTGGTTTAAAATAACTTAGTATTCTATTGAAATTCTCAGTTCGTGAACTTGTTTTCAGTAACATCATTCAAATTCCACAGTTGTGAGTAGAAATTGCTGTAATGTAGAATTGCGATATCTAGAATTGAGTGCTCTGACTCAGAACAAATCTACTGAAAACACTTTTTCCACACCATGAAATAAGTTCTGTTTTTCGACGTGCCTTTTGCTAGCCAAGTGTGCATATTCATGACATGACAAATGACTAGCCTAGACTCATGACTAACTTGGTTAGTACATGAAGAGACAGTATTTTTATTGGTGTGATGTGAGAGAAGTTTTATCAACAAATTATGCTTACGTCTCCGCTTCGAATAGACTATTATAATTCAATTCAATCCCTGCTGGTTTACTCAGGTTTGAATTGTCAATTCAGAATGCCTTTGGAAACATCTCCCGTACAATAATTATGGATGATTGAAGTCATCTCTATTGCCTCTTAAACGGGATTCAAAGAGTTCTCTTGAAAGTTAGGAAATTATTCAGCCATGAAAATTTTCTGTCGCAGAAGGCAATTAAGACAGCGACCAAATATCGTCTCAAATATAAATCCTTTTCTAATAAGTAGAATTATATTCCGCTCAGAACAGAGATCTTCGCAATAAAACCGCACTTAGCGAAGATAAACTTCTCCGCAAATCCAATTCCGGCAGGATAAAAACAATTCCGTTTTCAATACACACTTCTCTACTTTGGAATAATACCAAGCACGAACTCCTTTATGGGCAGAATCGTAGTTTGTAATCCACCACAAATCAGTCTCCGGACATACGGTCTCCAGTTTATAAACAATAGGCTCGCAGCACGACTTCAAAACGATTTGTGAAGTTTCACTACTGGATATGAGTAACACATGGGCTGGAAAAACCCGGGCCTTAGGAGGAAAATGCATTTTTCTTCAAAATTGGCTTTACTCATCAACGTTATCTCCATCAGGAGCCACACAATCATTCCAGCTCGGCTCTGAATTTCAACACCACTTTTATAGAACGATTTATCTTTGCCACAAAATCCTCTTTATTCGACCAAAATTTCTTACCGGCGAGCATTTTGTTGAGGTCTGCAACCAGAAAAAAGTTGCTGTAGGCCAGACTTCTTACAATTTTGCTATTGTTTTAATCGACTCGTGACACGATGCTTTGTCTTGATAACGCTATATAATATTCACTGCTGATGGTATTTCCCTTTTCAAGATAGTCGATGAATATTACATGACACACATCCCAAAAAACTGAGTCATAACCTTTCCAACAGATTGGTGTGCTTCCATGCGCTTTGAGGTTCAACATTTCCTCTCCACTCAAATGAAGATCGTTTTGATTCCGGAGTGAAATGACGAATCCATGTTTTATATATTGTCACATATCAACGCAAAAATTCTGTTTTATCTTCCTTGTAAGGCTCTTGCTGTCTTCTAGCCAGAGTCTGTTCCACCATCACTTTGGAGTTATCATTCTGTTGAAGGTAGATATTTTCCATTTGGTGTCGGTCCTCTTCACCAATACGTCTAAGAATGGCAATTCGTTGTGGAATTCCTTCTCCATTGTGAAAGTGGTGGAAGGACTTACATTGTTGATGTGCCTCAGGAAAGTGTCTAGTTCTGTATTCTCATGGTTCCATATTATGAAGTTATCGTCAAGGTATCTCAACCAAACTCGGAGCTTCTTCAATGACCTCACCATATATATGTTGGTAATCGGTTATAACCAAACATGGACTGCGATTATAAGAATTGCATTCACCGGATACCCTGCTAGTGCGAATAATCATACATCGGTGAAGCTGAGGCCATTGGAAATTTGCATTGCCGAGCACAAGAAACACACACAGCAAGGAGAAAGCAACAAATCAGGACTACCAGAGCATGTTTGGACTAATCAACATAAAATCAAGTGGTCTCAATCAGAAATCATCCACAAGGAGGAACACTAGTTTGGGAGGAAATTCACAGAAGCCGCATATATGTTGTCAAACAACGCATTCAGCCAAGCTAGCTTAGAGATACGCAACATATGGAAACATGTATCAAGAACACGACCAACTCCCGCTAAACGGTCAGCTCAAATGATCTATAAATAGTCAGATCTTGGAGTAATAAGTCCAGTCATCACCCGAAAACTGTAGATAGTAGTAGTGGATTTCGTTCAGGTTGGATCCTGGCTCCCTCAGCCTTCCAACTGATGTTTTTCAGAGGGACAAATGGGTCATGACTAAGGGTGGGGTGGCGACATGAATGTCCTGAGGTATGATAAACAGTTTGTCCAACTTTCAACGGAGGACATAGGGGCCTCATTCGACAGAGTGTCGAGGCCTTCGATATCGGGAGAGGTCGTCTACATCATAATCCATAGCTTTCCTAACTAACGGATTTGAAAACTAGTGAGTGAACTAATCGATTCAGACATTTAGAAGATCACACCCGCCCTGTTCATGCTTATGAACTCCTAAAGATTTCAAATAAATGGATATCCAACCCTTGCTTTTCACCATTTTGATACTATGGTTGCATGTCAGATGGCAACAGTACGGCTCTGCCAAACTCTCGAAACCTATCTCCAGATGGATCCCCAGCGGGTCAGGCACAAAGTATACCATTAATTTGGTAGTCGGATAGTCAAGGTGCAAGATTCCTACCTGATACACAGACAACCTTCCCATATGAGGGTTTCTGCACGTCAGGTATACCTGATGATGCCTTAGATCCAACCGTGCAGGGCTTTTTCGTCTCTGGTTTTGGTGAAACATCACTTGAGCGCAAATGTTTGTTAATCTGCTCATGGAGGGTTTGTTTTTCCACTTGAGACAGATTCTGCGTACGCTCTGTAGGAGACGAATCAGTCGTTTCCTGGCTGCACCACCAAACCTTATTTAGGTTCAGTTATTGTATCAGAAGTTGGAGAGTTGAGAAGCTCTCGCTCTTGTTCTAAATTTACAGGGAGGTCATTTGGAGTCATATGCTCGACATCCATCTCCTCTGTAGACTCGCTCTTGATCTAAATTCAGCGGGAGGTCAGAGTCGTAACCTTGACATCCATTTCCTCTGTAGGAGAGTAATATAACCAGCAGTGTCCATAGCACAAAGACCCTGCTAGCTTATGACTGTCTGGATGGAAAGAATCACTTGGAATTGTAATGTCTGTATAGGTCGATTTTCCATATACATTGAACTCGAATTTATTCTGATTATGTGTTAAAACAATGTTAAAGTGGCATTCAGACCACATGCCAGGTTATCTAATTTCCTTTTAAATACCAAAATCGAAGTGGACAAGATGAAAAAACTTCAAGTTTATTAGCTTCCTAAGTATTTATGTGGGACCATGTGGCTGGAATTTCTCAAAACGGTATGCTGAACATGTTAGGTCCTAGAGACTAAGTAAAAATTATTCGAGGTTTTCCAACCATCCTTTGGGGTGCAACCATAAATACCCGAATATAAACGATACAGAAATTTCGCATTACCAGTTTTCAAATTAGCGTATGCACATGTCATAGGTAAACAACATTCAGGTACTCAATTGAGTTGAGGACCTCTATTATATGAAGTTCATTTTCATTGTTTGAAAATGTCCTTATAGGACGGAACTGCAGTAATATTAGTTCACAAATGATAGTGGTTAAAACATAGAAATTTCAATTTTTTATTTTTCATTATGATCTTCTACCAAACAGCGAGGGCTACATCCATCAAATTATTTGTTCATTTCATACTCCGTGATCCTAATTTGGATACAATATGTTATTAGCAATCACACGACAACAACAATAAAAAAAATTTGGACACTTAACTGAAATGAATTGAAACAAAACTCGAATAGAGGTGAAAAAAAAAAACAATATTTTTTTCGGATGAACCTCGTTTTCTGGTGATTTCAGGGATGTTCTGCTCGTCTAGAACCGTCCTATTGGTAATGTTGAGTTAGTTCGCAGCTACTGCCTTCATTTATCTTGATTTCGGGTTGAATCGAAATATATCTCCATTTCGAGGAGTACATTTGACGTTGCACACATTCATTTTCATTATTTTCATGTGAAAATGAGATATACGGGAGAATACTGAAGTGGGATTGATGCACGATGCATTTTGGTTTGAAATGAGGTGAATAAATGAGGTCAAACTAACAAACAACACTGAAAAAAGTGTCATCAATATCTAATCATAGTGTGAGATGTGATGACATTTGATATTTTCTATAAAATATCGCAGTGCTGTGCAGATGAAAATATTAGGAATTGCTTTGGAAATTATACTTGAATGTTATCAGACATGATGTTTCTAGGTTAATTAGTTCAATGATATATGAAATGGCTCAATAAAAATTCTTTCTACTAGCATGAAGTTCAAACGAAGGAAAAATTCAAGAAGAATGAAATACCATAATAGCATAAAGTATCATGATTGTTGGGCGGAAGTAATAAATGAAGATCTTTCAAAATCAGCAAAAATAGAATAACTTTCGTCTGTTGAACTGAATCGATTTGAATTAAATATTGGTATGGTTGGTATGAGAACTCATCCAGGATAATCAGTTGTGAAACCATCAATTAAAAATTCCGTTTGTGTTCCAAACGGATGTTTGGAATACAAACGGAATATTTGGAATGGAAACGAAATAGAGAAATGTGTTTTTCGTATAATTCAGCGTTCAAATAAAAGTATTTGTTTCGAAAGTATTTTTCTATCATGCGTAATTCAATATTGAACCTTTTGAATGTATTACTTCATTCCTTCCTCCAGAAGTTTCTCACGGTTTTCATACCAAGATGGAGAAGTAGAAATCCAGAACTATCCCTACAATTTTCTAATAGGTTATAAATTGATTTGAAATCCATGAAAAAAAATATAATAAATTAAAAAGAAGAGCTGAAAAATAACAATGATATTAAGCAAAAAAAAACTGAAACTACTATGAAATGAAATACTAGCACCAATCAAACAATTGACCTATCAATACGAGTTGAAATTTGGAAAGTCAAGTTACTTCACGACGTTTCGATTGTTAGTATTCACTATCGTCTTTAGGTAACTGGACTTATTTCTCCGAGATCTGACTATTTTGAGGACATTCGAGTGCTTTCACCAATCCCCTCTTCCTTCTCAACGCTTCATTGGTTTTAGCAGGAGATAACCGTTTGACAGAAGTTGATCGTTTTCCGCTTGATTAGAGGTTTCTATGTGTTACGTATCTCAAGACAAGCTTGGCTAAATGCGTTGTTGGACAACATTACCGTGACTTCTTTGAATTTTCTCCTAAACCAGTGTTCCTCCTTGTGGATGATTTCAGCTTGAGACCCTTGATGTTATGTTGATAGATCCAAACATGCTCTGCTATTCCTTATTCATTGATTACTCCTTACTGTGTATGTTTCTTGTACTCGGCAATGCAAACTTTCAATGGCCTCTTAGTTTCACCGGTGTACGATTCTCCGCACTCGTAAGGTATCCGATAAATTCAATTCTTGGAATCGCAGTCCGCGTTTGGTGGCCTGGTTTTCGTGAGGCTTCTACGTGATGCCTATAGTTCCTTTTCGTGATCTTTTTTTTGTATTACAGAGTTCTAAACCTTAGTCTACAAGAGTCTTGTTGATTCTTCTCTCAGTAGATTGATGATGATTGGATTCCTGATGCGTTATGAAGATGTTTCCCACCAGTTCTTTGTGAACTTCCGTCTCCATTGTGAAAGTGATGGAAGGACTTACGTTGTAGATGTGCTTCAGGAAGGTGTCTAGTTCTGCATTCCCTTGGTTCCATATTATGAAGGTGTCGTCAACGAATCTCAACCAGCTTGAGCATTTTCAATGACCACAGTTTCAAACCACTCTATATATGTGTTGGCTTTAACTGTAATATGTATAAATATGCTGGCTATAACTGATGAAAGTGGCAATCCCATTGGCAGGTCCACATTTTCGGATAGCTTTCTCTGTATGAGGTGAGTCTTCGACAGGAACGGGGGTGTAGAGACTTTCTATGTCAAAACTGATTAGTTGATTCTGCTCTGTGACTTCAAGCAGGATATGGACCTTAATAACATGTAATTTATTTCAATTTTGTCGAAGATATCACATATTCAAAATGCAGGGAAAAAGCGGTCGTGGCGGTACTGGCCGGGGGCCAGCGGTGCGTCCCTGTAAATAGCGCGTTGAAGGCCCCGATTTGCCCTGAAGTACTTTATGATTAGCAGCTATCACACGCGTCCATATGTATATTCAGTATCAGCATTACACCCGTGCGGAACCAGGGCTATGCCAGTACGGAATACTTATGCTATCATGCTGAATCAGGGCTAGTAAAAACATTGATATTTCTGTCATTTCACATATATTTCCACCAATATTTGAATTAGATTTACTATATAGTTACTTTAGATACAACAATTTTTGTAATGCAGGTTAAAATGATTCGAAATGTACCTATAAATACAAATAATGTGAATATCAATTTCATGGCAATATTTTCCAGTGAGCCTAGATTAAATTTTTTGAGCCAATGCTGATTATTGTATATAATCAGTACTACTGAATCGAATATTTATTCAATGAAGTTCCCACTGAATTGAACGTCCTTAAATTCCATAATAAACCAAGTCTTACTCGGCTCCATTCATAAATGCCAAAAGATGTTGGCGGACTTAGAAAGGTGAAGAAGTCTGAGAATGATAAATTTTTCACATATTATGTAAAACCGATCTTTCAAACAAAATGGCTCGTACGGCATGGGCATATTTTACATTCCAAAAGTTAATATTTACTCATTCATTCATAGATGGTTGCATGAAAAATAACTAATTTGTCAACTTGGGTGACAAAACCAAAGTGACGTAATTTTATGTGTAGGGACTTTTCCTTCAACTACTTAATATAAAAACATTTCACATCGCTATTGTCAAGCAGTCATCCAAATCGAATACTGTAATCGAACACTCCAGAATACTCGAAATTAGTTTGGTTACCGGTTCGGTAAGGACGTATGAGTGTGCCAGCAAACATGTTCATTCGTTTCGAAAGCTACCGACATGGGAAACGCGCCATGCAGTCGCTAGTAGCGGCAAGTGACAGCTATCCCACCGCACGCCGCTTATTTTTGAAAGATAGAGACAGTACCGTAGATTTCTCAATAGACACATGTGCCAATTTGTGCGTGTTTCCGCGTAAACTTGTTTGTGACCATCGAGTGAAAACCGGGTTCGAGCTATCAGTGGTTAACGATACAACTATCGCCACGTACGGCCTAATCCCGATGACTATGAACCTGGGTTTCCGCCGCGATTTGACGTGAAACTTTGTGATCACGGATAGTGTAGTGGGGCAGGAATCAAAGTGCGCGACAGTCGCAAAAATCAAGACAATCAATGGCAGCTTGCAATACAAAAAGCTGCTTCAGCAGCTACTGGCGATTACTCGTCTAGATGGTACGTGCAACATAGACAATGTGTAACACAAGACTGTGCACCACATTCAAACGACGCCAGGTCAGCCCGTCTTTGCCAAACCAAGATCGTTTCAACGCTGCTAAAAAGGAGTTCGGGTCCATGCTGCGACTGGGCATATGTCGCCCATCAGAGAGTAGCTGGGCTTCTCCTCTTCACATGATGTCTAAGAAAGGCGACGAATGGCGTTCCTGTGGCGACTACTGTGCGCTCAATGCCCGCACGATACCGGATCGCGACACATCAAGGACTTCGCCCAGACGCTGCGCGGAAAAAACTTTTGTCCACTATCGACCTGGTTCGCGCCTATCACCAGATCCCTGTATCCCGAAAACGGCCATCACAACGCTCTTCGTGATGTTCGAGTTCCCAGCGATGAGCTTCGGTCTCCGCAACGCAGCACAGACCTTCCAGCGATTCATCGATGAGAAACTACGTGGACTATACTTCATTCACGCATACATTGACGACCTCCTTGTTGCATCGGAAAACGACGAAGAACACGAGAAACATCTCCAGCTGCTGTTCGAATGTCTACAGGAGTCCGCCATCGTGATCAGCACATCCAAATGCTGTTTTGGAAAGCCAGAAGTCAAATTCCTTGGATACCATGTGTAAAAAGGTACACAACACCTTCTGGAGAAGGTCTGCGCAATCCAGGAATATCCACGGCCTGAAAAAACAGCAAAAGACCTCCGGCAGTTCCTAGGCATAATTAACTTTTAGAGACGTTTCATGCATAGGACTGGTAGGACCCAGGCCCCACTCAACGACACCTCAATAACAATATCAAGGGGAAGAAGCCAATTACGTGGAACGACACCGCCGAAGCTGCCTTCACTGCTTGAAAGGACACCCTAGACAACGCATCACTCCTTGCCCATCCGAAGCTCGACGCCAAACTCTCCTTGGTCTGCGACGCGTCGGATCACACCGTCGGACCCGCTCTACATCTGTTGGACAACGGCAAATGGAAACCTCTGGGTTTCTTCTCGAAAAAGCTGAGTAATGCCGAGGCCAAATACTCTGCCTACAACCGGGAGTTTTTTGCAATCTACAAGGCCGTCAAGTACATCCGACACTTGAAGGATGCCTCTTCATAGTCCTGATCGACCACAAGCCACTGACTTTTACCTTCCGCCAGAAGTCTGACAAGTGTTCCGCGTCAGTTCAGCCACCTGGATTTCATTGGACAGTTAACCACCGATATCCAGCACATCTCTGGTGAGGATAATGTTGTCGCAGATGCTCTTTTCCGAGTTGATACCATCACTACGACACTCGACTTCGAAGCCCTCGCAGCGTCTCAGCAACAGGACCAGCAGCTCCAGGAACTCCATCAGAGAAATGACTCTTGTCTTATCCTGCGCCAAGTGACCATCCCTGGATTCAACATTGCCATCTTCTGCAACGTCTCCATGACGACGGCGCGACCATTCCTGACGGCCGCCTTTCGCAGACCAGTCTTCGATGCCAACCATGAGCTATCGCATCTTGGTGCAAGAGCGACCACCAAGGTCAGACAGCGCTTTTTCTGGCCTTTCATCAGCGGAACTTGTCGCGCTTGAACTCGCGCCTGTATCCAGTGCCAGCAGTCCAAGATTTCACGACACGTATCAACACCCATTGGCAACTTCTCAGCACCTTCTAGACGGTTCAAGCACGTTCACATCAACCTCGGCGTCATGCCGTACACCGATGGATGTAGGTATTGTCTTACCTGCATCGATTGCTTTACACGATGGCCAGAAGTAATACCTCTCTAGGACCAGGACGCCGAAACTATTGCCAGAGCGTTCTACTCCACCTGGGTCGCACGTTACGGCGTTCCACTCCGCCTGACCACAAACCAAGGTAGACAATTTGATTCCCACCTGTTCCG
>WOGP01008349.1:0-11264 GCA_015342065.1 Leptinotarsa undecemlineata
CATTCAAGGTCGTGTGACGTCTCAAGGTCAAAAGGGGTGGGGGGAGGCGTTCAGTCGGCATTAGCAACCTACTAATATACATTATTTCATTCCCAATCCAGGTCAAAATAATTTATTTTCAGTATTATTTTCCTTTCAACTGACATATTCGGATATCTCACTTCTGGTATTTTTCATTTCTTTTCTCAATATGCCATTCAGTGTTCCTCTCTCATAAATTTTAAATCTGTCAACATACTTTTCAGAAAATGGGTGTGCCAGTTATTTATTGTATTTTATTATTTCTATCAAAAAATAATTTCAAAGTATCTCACCATTTTTTCAGATAATTCCGTTTTGGTGAAAGATGGCCTACATGCAATCAATCCCACTAAAATAGGTTTCTACTTATACGACAGGAATAATCCATCAACCCCTTTTGAAATCAATGACACAAACACTATCTCCAACAGTTCCTTCGACATCTCCAGGAACACCGTTTTCGTCACTCACGGCTTCACAGAGACATTCAAAGATTGCTCAGTAATTAAAGACGCTTTCCTCAAAAAAAATGACGCCAATATTATCATCATTGATTGGAGTGAATACACCATGACGGCCTATTTGGAGATCTCAGAATTGTGTGAGTTTATAAGCTCATTTATCAAGAAGCTCGTGAGTGAAAATGATCTACAATTGAGTAAAACTTCGCTTGTTGGATTTTCCTTGGGAGCACATATCATGGGGGTCATTGGAAGAGATTTAGGAGGGTCATGTGACCAAGTGATAGGTCAGTTTGTATACATATTTCTGTTTTCCTAGGTGTTTAACCTTCCACAACCTGAAAAATAACCAAATTCAAATCAACAGAGACTCTACTGATGTGTGTTAGAGGGCAAATTGAGAAGTTCAGCCCAAAAAGTAAAAGAATAGAATTAGTCAATAATTTTTATTCACAAATTTTGCCAAAACAAGTAATATCATTTTCTTCAAAAAAATCATTCCATTAATTTCAGCTATCTAGCTGTTCAGTTGATTTAATAGTCTAGTATTGCATCTTCAATTTAACTATAAACATCTATAAGATGTTCATTATATTGTTATTCAATCTGCAAAGAAATTCAATTTAGAATGTCTATTGACCGCATTTTTGTGGTAAGATGAATAAAAGCGAATTGAGCATAGTCAAAATCAAAATGATGGCCTATCAGGATAATATAGAGACAAACCCATCCACCCATCCCTACAATCGAATTTGCGTTGTTTTTTTCCATTGTTCAATATGTGTCTAGTCTGCCTAATATATATATCGTATCACAGTTCGAGCTTTACATGGGTACTGTCATGCGATAGCTCGATTAAAATGGGGCGAAAACCACCAATCACACACGAAACCGACATTCACTGCCAAGAACCCGCCGACAATACCATAAAAGCATCTTCTGAAATCAAAAACGGTAGCTCTCGAAAAGAACTCAAAACTTTAACCTCGTGAGAACCAAAGCTCAGGGACGTAGTAGACAAGCTGGCAGATGGACACAAAATAATCGCACATACATTGTTGCTGAATACAACGAATTCTGAAAAGTCTTATTATCTTGAAATATCAACGGCATCACAAGCCGCTAAGATGAGCTAATGGAGTAGCCATTATGGATGTTTCCATTGTGATATGGCAATCAGGGTTGACATTCGCGCAAGTTTCATGTATTTCGGAATCCAATATCTATGGGGTCGATGGGACCAAGTATCTGCAGAAGAATCGGCCTTCATAAGGACAATCGTCAAGGACTGAAAACCGGAACTCCAAACAGACTAAATAGTCGCCGTTGGAATAAACCTATGACGTCTCCGACAGAGTAGGATCTTTTCGGAGTACCGCCTACACAGGAAACCTTACAAAATGTCGGTCTAACAGAATTGTTTCCAGACCATCACTCAACAGTGATCATTGGTGATTTAATTGCAAAGTAAGAAGCAGGGACCTGGCAGGGCAGGGCCTACACAAATATTGTGTTCGTTTATTCAGAGGCCTCAACGCACTGCTTCATGAGGCCCTCGTACTTGCTATTATGAACATCACCACAGTACAGAACATCGCCACGTCGAAGATGAAAACACTCTACAGAGGGTCATCGGACCACAACCACATCCAATTCAAAGTATGAGACGGATTAATAGAACTTTCAAATCCTACGAATAAGATCATCGACTGTGGTAAATTCAAGCGCACCATCTACAACGCGATGGTAACTTCCCCCATATCGAAACAAAGATCGACGATACGACATGACTTCCAACAAGCGATTGAGTAATCCACGAAGCGAAGCGCTTTGGACGTCCCAGCCTAACGCCTTAATCTAGGGATCATATAACACCAAAGATATTATGAAGATGCCTTTAGTGAAGATAACAGCAAAAACTTGTCCTAATCAACAAGAGGTGCATGTTCAGCAGACTTCTGCGGCAAAATTTGTGGAAAGAACTAAAGAAGGGTCACCGGTAATCATGTTCTTCAGTTCACGGAGATCGGGGTTAAGTCTTCACTGATCAAGAGAAAGTCCAATCATTTGCTGACATTTCCGAAAATTAATGTAGAAAGAATGATGTCTCCTTTCCCGAAGTGGTGCAAAACATAAATCAATCGGTCAACCAGATAGTGCAGAGAGACAGACGATAGCAAAGAGACAACGCTCAACCCCTAGGCCCTACTTCACCTAAGGAAGTCAGAGACATCAGCCTCAGCCGGAACTGAACATTCCTTGAAAACAAAACAACATAACAGGGGGTCAACCTTGACAATAATCTAACGTTCTGGTCCCATATCACAGAGAAGGGCAAAAGACACTCGATAAAACATCTATCCCATCGGAGGATTCAGATGTAACATGGATCTTCTTCTAAGCGAGGAAATCTTTTCCATATTTCGGAATGCATTCACTGATTGGGGCCAGTTAATAGAAACATACAGACTCTCTATTCAAAGGTTGAAAAACTTATGATTGGCCGTAATCACTCCTAGATGCATACCAAACCGATTTACGAAGAAAGCATGGATTATAGCACTCAATATGTAAATGTATTCTTGAGAAAGCATGCCGAAAACCTATTGAAGCTAATTCAAAGACATCCCCTCCGAAAGTCGCCATCTGGTAAGTATAAAAACACGAATAACACAAGCACACATATATAGCAGGCTGAGGAATGTTATTTGCTGAAAGTGGAATCATATGATATGAAAGATGCCTATTATATTCACGCTTGTGATGAATATATTGACATGTTGTGCAAAAAGTTGATAGACGTTTATATCTCGCAAAATTTTTAAATAAACAAAGTTATTCATATATTTCCAAATTTATAATTAAGAAGTGTATCGTATATAATGCAACATTTTCAGTTGGGTTCTTGATGATAGTGGGGACTAGGAGCTCCGTCACTATATTTTGAAATATACCTTTTGATCTGGATTACATTTTTTTTTGTCAAATAAAAGAGATAATGCACGAAAAAACTGTGGAAAATGGTCTTCAACGTGAAATCTACAACTCCTTACTTTTCTTCAGGTTTAGACCCAGTAGGTATAGGTTTCCACATAATCGAAGCCTCTCAACGTTTGAGCACCTCTAGTGGCAAATTTGTTCACGTAATCCATACCAACGGTGACCAGTTTGGATATTACCAACCTCTAGGACATGCAGACTACTACCCCAATGGGGGTAAGAAACAACCTGGATGCGAATGGGAAATTCTTGGCATATGTGACCATTTACGATCTATGGACTACTTTGGTGAGTCCGTTTCAAGTGGACGTTTCAGAGCACTCAAGTGCCGTGATTATTCTCAGTTTCAAAAGATGAATTGCAGTGCAGATGTTTCTTTCATGGGAGAATTTCCTGTTGATAAGAGGTAGGTGAACAAACATTTTAATGGGAAAAGGTCAGGTCAGGTTCATTTTCACAAAAATGGCAATATTTATTTCAGGATATCGTGAAAATATATTACTGGGATGTACGAGTACGCTGTTAAATCTCAATATTTATTATGTAAGACATATTTTCAGTGAACTGAACAACCGAATCATCGAATTCAGATATCTAGTTGTTCAAATTTTGAATGCTCTTCATCACTGTTTTATTTCAAATGTTCCACTGGCAATCTCGTGAATTGTTCTTGAATTATGAAACCTTTTTTTGGAAAATTGGGATAAAAATAAACAATGTGTTACTATGTTGAAAAACGAAAACTTAAGTTTTTATTTGACATCATGCATTGTAAGTTTCATTGATGATTCATAATGATTAAGGGCAGATTGAGAACATCTATCTGATCATATGTCCAATACCTTTATTATAGATTTGTTTTCTATGTTTTTCCATTTATGAATATTCTCTGCCTTATATCAGATATTGCTAAAAAAATTTTTTCATTGTTTCAGGGCTTCGGGTATATATTTCTTAGACACAAATGGCGTACCACCATATGCTAAAGGATAACTGATATAAACTTATCATTGATTGATTGGAATTAATTGATCTTGTGAAATAGAGTGATGTACAAACAAATCATTTCTGAGATTATTCATTTTTCCAATTGATCGCTATACATGTAAATAAAATCTTGAATTCCGAATGATGTATTTTTCATGTGGTAAATACGACTATACGTTTGACTACATGTCATTTTATTCATCATATAAACTCAAACAGAACATCAAAAAAAGCCAATTCAAAAAAATTGGAGCTGGCAACTAATTGTATTCATTTTACGAATATTTCAGCAAAAATTATCAACAAAATTTTCAAAATACGTCTATAACTTATTCACAAATATAAATATGAATATTTCTGTTTTGTCTGGTTGGAATTGGTAGTAAACGAAATATTATTATTTTACAAATTCGAGGCAAAGCATGGAGATCTAGTGAATAGTAAGAGATGGCGGTTAGGTTGACTTATGGCAAAGTTATTCAGGATTTTTACTGAATTTCACTAGTTCGGACTTCCATTGCCTGATATATAAATTGATTTGAAATTATATTAAGCCAGAAAACTGAAATGAAATAATGGTGAAATAAAATACAAGTAAAAATAAAGCAATTGAACAAAAAATAAAACATAAGAAACACAAAATGAAAATAAAGGTAAAAATAAAAAAGTTAAGAGATTTCAAGCCAAGTTAGTTCACGACGTTTCGATTGACAATATCCACAATCGTCTTCGGGTGATGACTGGACTGATTCGTCCAAGAGATGACTATTTATGGGTCGTTCGAATGCTTTCACTTATCCCCGCTTTCCATGTTTTCCGCTTCACTGGTTCATTTTCGCTTGATGATGAGTTTCCATATGTTGCGTATTTCTACACTGGCTTGGCTGAATATGTTGTTGGACAACATGTATGCGGCTTTCTTGAATTTTCTCCTAAGCCAATGTTCCTTTCTGTGTGAAATCTCAGCTTGGGACCACTCGATGTTGTGTTGATAGGTCCAAACATGGTCTACTGTTCCTGATTTGCTGGTTTCCCCTCGCTGTGTGGGTTTCTTGTACTCGGCAATGCGAACTTTCAATGGCCTCTTAGTTTCATTGATGTATGATTCTCCGCACTCGCAGGGTCAATTGAAGTCACGCAGGAAGATCAACTAATTAATTTCGACGTGGAAAGCCTTCACACCAATGTTCCGGTCGGGGAAGCACTCCAAATCATACAGAGAAAACTATCCGAAGACGGGAACCTGAAATAGAGAACAAATACCTAGAGAAGTAATTATGGAATCACTAGGATGCTGTGTATGAAACTGTTACTTCCAACTGACGGACGAATTCTTCACACAAGATGAGGGACTGCCAATGGGATCGCCACTTTCACCAGTCATAGCCAACATATATATGGAATGATTCGAAATACTGGCCACTAAAGAAGCCCACAAGAAACATCGAGTCTGGTTGAAATCTCTTAACTTTTTAATTTTTATTTTCATATTGTATTTCTTTATTTTTATTTTTTTGTTCAACTGTTTTATTTTTACTTTTATTTCACCATTATTTCATTTCAGTTTTTTGCTTGATATAATTGTTATTTACAGCTATTTATTTTTAATTCTTCTTTTTTAGTTGTTTCAGGGATTTCAAATCTTTTTAATTAGACAATGGCAGTTCGAACTAGTGAAATTCATGATGAAACATTGTCAATCACATTCAAACAAACGCAGGACTTTTACTGCTATGAAGTAGCTTCCTCAATCGTTTTCATTCTGACCTAATTCTAACTAATTATAGCTGAATATAATAACGATTTGAATCATATGACCTTCAATTTACTTAATAACTAATAATATCACCTGAGTTCAGATATGAAAAAACTAGCAACTTATTGAATGTAGGTACATATGATGAACTGATTACAAATGTTCACATGAGGAAACAGATTCAAAAGAGGGAAAGAATTATCTGGTTAAATTTAATAATTTCCAAGCAAGATGGTTTTGATTTAGTTTTGTTTATTTTTCAGATTGTGAAGGGTAATGCATTGAAAAGTCTCAAAAAGAATATATTATTATCATTTTCATCCCATTGGTGCCATTCGACTTGATGGGCTACTCACAATTTCAAAATTTTAAATATGGATCTGTATTTGATTTTTTTTTAATTTCAATGATCGCAATATGCTCCTTCATGTACTACAGCTCATGTAGCGCGATATATCATGATCACTTTATGTAGGCTATGATCCCAAGTAATATTTAGTCAGTTAAAAAATACACCATGAGAAATTTGAGTTGGTGTTTGAGTTCCTTAGGAATTTTCAGTTCAAAAAATTCACGAAATAAAAGTATCAGAAGAAATAGATACCTGATTATATCTCTCTAGTAAACTCCAAACAAGAACGAAATGTTCAGTACTGATTCCTAGAATATGCACTACAATAAAAATTGAGTTGAAAGAAATGAATTGATTTACAAGATCAAATCAAAACTATCTCAGTTTTCTTGAAAAACAACCCATATTTTCATTACATATTTATATATTACATATTTTTTTAACTTTGTTAGAACATATGATGACTCATCGCGAAAGCCCAAACAAAACTGGACATGAAAGTTCAAGTTTTTTTTAATATTTTTGAATATTTTCGAATGTGAGAATACCTCACAAAATTAGAGGTTAATACAAAAATCAACACATTTCAGGTAGGTAATTCGAGGATATTTGGAGGGATCATCAACAACGTAATGAAAAAGAATTTGATGATCATAAAATCACTTTCAGGATTACCAAAGCCACTTCAATTCATGAATATTATATTTTCATCATTCATTGCTGAGACTTCAAAATGCAATTTTCGTCCTCGCAGTAAACGCACATAACACTGATAACGTCTGACGCGACGCAGTAGTGGACGAAAGGTTTGGTACTTTGGATTCCATCCGACCATTGCCTACTATCCTGAATTTTGTTCTCTTCCAATTACTTCGAATATTACAAATAGTAATCCTATACCAGGTGACAACGAAATCATTGTACACAGCACCGTTCAATGGCTTCTGAGGAAAGAAATTAAAAGCAGAAGCTAGTTTTTTGAGCTGATGAGAAAACAAACGGGAATATATTTTGGCTCGACTGGAAATAAACCGTAATAAAGAATTTCAAATGAAACTCTGTATATTTTTTAGACCATTCGAACTAATATAAAAACCTAGTTTCAACGATATAACACAAGGGTCAATTTCCTTTCAAAATGGCCAAATTGCATATGGCCATAGTATAACTTCATCTATGGAAATATTGATGTAGTTAGAAACAAAAAATGAAGTTCGTTCAATTTTCAATACAAATTCAAGAACTGAAGAAATTTTTCACCTTTCCAGTACTTTTAATTTATTTTAATGTAACTTTTTCACTTTATTTTGGGAATCAAATGAGGAAGTGATATTTTCTAACCTTCAACATGATAGTGTTGCTCTTTTACTACAAACAATGGTCTATTTTCCAGTGCCAGTGAAAAAGATATAGTAGAAAGCTTAAAAACTTTCACTTTTTCACGACCGTAAAAGCCTATTTTTTTACATTATATCTTCAACTCAGAGATGAAAGACATCATATTCACTAGATATTACAGAAGAGCCTTCATAAGTGGCGTAGCTTGAAGGGGCAGTCAGAGCTACAGCCCAGGCGGCATACGAAAGGGGCGGCTATAGGAAGCGTAGATTTATTGATTTGGAAAATGTAAGAAAAATACCTAGATATTTAAAATCGCACACGCAATATGAAAGGGTCATTTAGCGTAAGAAATAGAGGCGGTGAACGAGGTGGAGTTGAATTCAGAAGTGGCGACAACCGCACTGTGTCATTCTTAAGATTAACAAATTAAGGTTGATGAATTGGAAAGTTCATCTCAATTGCTGTTATAAAATCATTGAATCCCGGCTGAGGGTGAGGCCCATATTTCATGGTATTCAACGACTCCCCTAATTTCAAAGGCAACGTTAATTCACTAGTCAATTTTTATTGTTATCTGTATTAGGAGATTACAGTTGGCTCAAGCTTGTGTCGCAAAAGGATGTTCGACCATCTAACAAACTATAAGTGTCTCACTTATGATTTCACTTATAGCTTGCCAGCGTTTACGCAGTTATTTTAATCAAGTACTCTTCTTGGTTCTTCACATTTTGTCTTCAATCGAAGACCACCTGCATAGTACTGATGATACCCAACAGGCTGAAAAGTTGTCTACCGATGGCTCCTTATTTGAAATTAATTTGAGAATGATCGGAATAGTACTCAAACATTTATCTTTTGATTTTTATAGGATTATTTTTCAGCAGCTTGACTGCATTAACCATTATTGATTTTATATAATTTCAAGAAGTATGTGGACGTTTTCCGATGGCATTCCAGAAGAACTTCCAAAAATTTCTGCTAACGCAGTTGAAAGTTTTGAAGATTTGTCAAACCACCAATGCCGACGTAAAAACTGGGCAACCCAACTTGGGTTGCACACCAATAGGTGATTCCACTTATAATTGCGTTCACGCAATTATTTTTATTCAATACTTATGTTGGTTCTTTACATTTTGTCTTCAATAGAGGACTGCCTGTCTGGTACTGATGATGGCCAACAAGCCGAAACAGCTGTCTAGCCATGGCTCTTGAGTTGAAATTCAATTGGGAATTATTAGAATAGTAATCATCAATTTATATTTTGATTTTTATGGATTTTCCAGCAGCTTGACTGCATCGACCTTTCTTGTATGTATATGTATATTTATATACACACATTTCACTATGATAATATATAACAAGGGGCGGCGTATTTCCGGTCGGCCTCAAGCGGCGATAACCCACGCTACGCCACTGAGTTAGAGGATATAGCACTGGATAAACAACCTTTCAACACAATTCCATTTTCCTACATTTTCAATATTCCTACAACGAATGAAGATACATCCGTAAATATAATTTGGAGTTTTCGAATCTTTTCCGTATATCCCCGGAACCAAATAAGTATCATTTTCAAAATCGAGTGAAAATGATGGTGGTGACTTCAATAATATTCAATATGAACTATCAACACTGTAAAAGCTTTTCACATTACATAATTCAACTCTCTCCTTCGTCAACTTGTCGTCAATTGTCAACTTGTTTTTGAGGTCGTATATTCATTCATGTACCTGTTCCTGCTCTATCATATACGAGTACATTTTGGAACCTGGTTTGAAGGGATGTTTAGGTCTCAGTGTTGGTGATGTCACAGTCATTTTTGAAACTCCGATTTTCCTTCAAAATGCCAAAGTTTGGGAGTTACTTCCTGAAAAGTTATCCATGGAACTAATAAATGATATTAACTTCAGTATCTCATTTCGGAAAGTATAAACTTCTATTTAACCTACACTCTTTTTCGTTCCCATTATGAAATTCCCATGCACTTGGAATTGAGTATTGTCTATTTTGTAATACAAACACTCTCATGTGTCCTGTAAACCAAATAGTTCCAGGTATGTCGCCAAATGGAATTGATGGAGCGTGTAATTAACTTTAGTGAATCAGCCAATTAGTCAATTAGGCGAAATAGATGAATGAGTAGTTTGATCTGCGATTCAACCAATTACGGTCGAATTCCACAAATATAGCACGATGATTGTATTGTCCTACTTTCGAAATTTTTACTTGCTTTTTACCACACCTCATATTGAATGGATCACCTCTGCAAAACTTTTTCAATCAGATTTATCATTTTGTGTATTTGAATATGATGCATGGCATCTGATAAAAAAATATTACCAAGTTTTTGATCATTATATACAATGTGTCCCTGTTAACGTTGTACCACCTTATTTTCGACAAAACTGATGCATAGTGAAAATGAGTTCCAATTAATATGTGTTATCATACGAAAAGATCAAAATGTGAACATGTTATTCTTCACGTACAAGTGATAATAGAAATGTCGGTCAGAAAAGTCACTGCACGACACTAATCTACTTTTGAGTATAAATCAAGAGAATGGGGAATGTTCCTCCTGACGAATATCAAGTAGTTTTCATAAAACAACGCATTTTAAACTTATCATTTCAACCTTTTTCTTAAAAAAATTATTAAAATACTTAAAAAAGTGGAATGAAATAATGCATTCAACATTTGAAGGGATTCGTTTCTATTTCACCATTTGGCAACATCGGTTATAGCTAATAAAGGACAATGAATATGTTACCTGTATGAGACAAACAAAGGTGACATATTTCAGAGGCGTGCTGTTCTGTTTACTTATGTTCCGAGTTCCGAGACATTAGCCTATCTAACCTATCTTCCTCTATAATAATAAATAACAAAACAACTGTTGTTTATGTGGCTTGTCGAGATGGTATTGAACTATAATTTATATTTTGCCTTAACTTTTGATTATTAAAGATAACTTTCCTTTTTTTAAAGTAGAATATCTAGGTACGTATAAATTATTTCAACTTGATTTGGCGCTGTTGCCAATATGTGAATTAGAAACGCATCCCTTTGAAAAATCACAACCCAACATTTGAAACATAAATTTGAATACTTCTTGAAGTGAATTTGAAAAACTCATGAATTTAACTCAACTTTATTCTGTTCAAACTTGCATTTGCTGTAAAAACCCAAATTGAGGAACATTCCACATTAGTCCACATCAGGGGTCTCCAAACAACGGTCCGCGGGCGAAATCTAGCCCGCCCGTGTCATCAATCCGGCCCGCGACAGACAATGATTACCTAATTGTTGTTACTATTGCTGTGATAAGTTGAAGAAGAAACTTGAC
>WOGP01008350.1:0-11264 GCA_015342065.1 Leptinotarsa undecemlineata
TGATTCTAGAAGCCCGTGTTAGGAACCACACGTTAAAAGGTAAGACCTCGTTAGTCCTTAGCTGCATAAGTTTCGACTTCTGAGGGTTGTCATTCGTAGGGATGCGACAGCACCCCTACGAGTTTTTTTACAAATCACAGAGTTTTCTTAAAAAGAATTTGGGTTCAAAAGCCCACAAGGTTTTTTTTCCAATTCTTATCGAGTCAATTTAAAAATTTCAAAAACCTCAAATAGTGTATGTAACCACTATAGAATAGAATAAACTTCTTGATAGCAAGGATTTTTGATTTGTCTTGATTTTGGAAGAACAATTCTAGAAATTCCTAAGCTTCCATCTGAACCATTATCCAGTGTCAGGTGAGGATTAACGAGGCATCACTTTTAACGTGCGATTTCTAGCATTTAAAGTCACGACATGAAATTCCATTAATATGAAAGTTCTACAGTGGATTAGTTGTGAAAATAAATAACTAGCAACCCGATCAGGCTTCGCACGTGCATCAAACATATATGACTATATTTTTCTGTCATGGTGACCTATCAGCTCATCCATGAAGAATGTTCTCGCTTAATAAAAAAATCTGTTTTTTCGTTAATCAGCTGTCCAGAAGTTGAGAAACGTGTGCGAGCTAAGGACTAACGAGGTCTTACCTTTCAACGTGTGATTTCTAACCTACATGGCTTGCTATCGAAGATCTAAGGGCTGGAATTTTCGCCTATTTTCAGTGAGAATCTACCAAAGGATATTTTTAATATTGATAAATGAAATATTTCTCACCTGGTAATGTTTCTAAAGAAACATAATACATTAGCTGAAAAATCCGGGCCTGAGAGAAAAAGCTCGTTATTTTTTGTTCGAAATTGGCTTCATTCATCAACGTAATCTTCATCAGCAGCCACACAATCATTTCAGATCCGCTAAATACCACTTTTGCGAAACGATTTATCTTTTGCCTCAAAATAGGCCTCAGTTTCAGCAATAACCTTTCCTTTCGGGCAATATTTTTTACCGGTAAGCATTTTTGAGGTGTGCAAACAACCAGAAGTCGCTGGGAGCCAAATCTGGTGAATACGGTGGATATGAGAGCAATTCGAAGTTGATGGCACTTCCCTTCTCAAGATAGTCGACGTTTATTACACAATGCACATCCCAAAATAGCAATGCCATAATCCTTCCAGCCGATAGTTTTGCTTGCTGGGGCTTTAGACGAGGTTCACCAGTTGTTCTCCACTCAGATGACGATCGTTTTGAATCCGGAGTGAAGTGATGGATTCATGTTTCATCCATTGACACATATCGATGAAAACATATTAGTTTGTTATGTTTAACCTGCCATCGGTGGCGTTGTTGAATTTTATCCAACAATTTTACTTCATAGAACACACTGTATACTGAAGTAATTTTATGACTTTTTACGCTCATGTATGCCTTGTTAGAAATGTATCTGACCACCCTATTTATATTATTTTTTGAAGTGCGATACCAGTTTTGAATAAGTCGTGTTTATAGTAGGTAGTGTTCAAATGTTAGCTAGTAACTAACACGCGACTAATTATATAATAAAAAAATTTATGTTGTGTTCGACAAAATCTAACTTTGCTACTAATTACGTTCGTTATTATTTTATTGAATTGTAAAAAACCTTTTTGTTTTTGTGAATTTATACATTGTATAATGTGGTACGAGAAAGAGCAAAAACGACTGCAAGCTGTGTGGGATGAAATGTTGGAAGAAGAAGAAGCAGAAGTACCTAGCATTTGATCCTGATCTAGAGTCCTATATCCAAGATGTAGGTTCTGAGCACAGTTTACACAAAACCAATTCAGAGCAATCAAATTCCGAAGATAATACAGATCAAGAATTATTGCAGGTCTGTTCTAGTGATTCAAGCGATTTAGTATACACTGGAAAAGACGGAACTGAATGGTTGGCCCACAAGCAAAATTCCCTGCGAAAATTCAGTTACTCAGCTTCTTGGTGTTGAGCAAGTTGGTAAAATTTCGCGAACAATAGATCTGGAAACTTTATTTCCCAAACTAAATTATTGCTTGACGCATTTCGAGGAACATGCAAATTCAGGCAATACATAGCAAATAAACCTGCTAAATATGGAATCAAAATTTACGCTGTTGTAGATGCTAGAGTCTATACCAACAATATTGAAATTTATTCAGGTAAACAACCAGATGTTCCTTATAATGTCAATAACGACGCTGGAAGTAGAGTGAAGTGAATGCTTAGACACCTAGTGGTACAGGTACATACGTTTGGTAAACGAGTTATTACATAATTATCGTCTAACTCTGGTTGGCACTATTGAAAAGAATAAAAGAGAATTGCCTCCTATTCTATTTCAAAGAAATATTCGACTAATTAAAAGAATCATGTTGGCTTAGGGACAGAATCAAAAGAAATGTATGAACACATCGTATGTTCCAAAGAAAAAAAATTACTAATGATTTAAACTTTTCATGATAACGATGAAATAGACACAGAAACTGGCGATCAGATAAAACCTTCGGTTATATCATTTTATAACTTGCGAAAGGAAGAGCTGATGTTGATAGAATGAAAACAGAATATTCGTGTACAAGAGTAAGCAATAGATGGCCGTTCACTATATTCTGTGCATTGCTCAATATTGCTGGAATAAACTCGCGAATAATATATTACAGCAACACTAATCACAAAATGGTGAGAAGAACCTATTTGACAGATCTAGCAAATGCACTGAATAAACCCCTAATTCTGAAGCGATCTTTCCTGAAAACTTCATGAATACCTCTGCAACAGAAAATAAAAAATATGTTAGGCCAGCAGTCTTTTCGTGGACATACGTTTCAACCGGAAGAGAGCACACGATAGCATTTTTGCGCAGTACGCAAAAATAGGTTCTAAACGCAATGTACAACATGTTCAAAATCAATTTGCAAATAACACACGGCTGTTACTGTATTCACCGTCCTCACTTCACTTATAAAATTAGTGAAATTTTTTTCTTTAGGTGTTTGCTAATTGAAAGATTTTGCACTGGGTATTTATTATTTTCGACTATTGAAGCAACATTTCTTTTCAATTTCCATTCAGAATGTTATTTTTTTATCATCAGTATTCAATCACGGTATGTTAGATAAAATCTAACACACGACCTACCGCGTAACTTTTGACCAGGCGACTGATGGCGGGTTAAACATGGCCAAACACTGCTCTCAGAATCATCAAAAAGTTCTTGTCTTTGTGAGCTCGGTCGGCACTCACTTCGAACAGAGGTACTTTATAGTCAAATGCTCATGCAATATAAAATCAACAACTTCTTTTGATAAACAGGATGTGTATTAATCACGCGGCAAAAAAATGGATTATTTCTTGGATTATTCTAAGGATATTTTGTTCTTTGATGACTTTTGACAGGGTGCTCTGTTTCAAAAATACGGTCCGAAAAAGAATTTCGACAACATTTCGATTCGATTTCGTAGCCGAAATAAAAGTATAGCGTACTACACTGGACCTACCGAGAAATAAAAAATCTAACAATTTCATTAGTATCAATAACATTCCGATTACTACAAACGGCTGCAGACATTCAATTTGCTGAGTGTAACGCAATCAGAAACGATCCTGGCGTTCGGGAGTCGATGAGGAGAAGATTGGATTCTTGCTTCCGAGCGGCGGGGTAGTCATTTTCAACAGTTCTTGTAGATTGAGAAACATCACCTGTAATTCTTGTTTGAAACCCGCGGGTTTCTTCAGAAAAACAATGTGGAAGTGGCATTCACACCACATGCCGGGTTATCTGATTTCCTTTTCAATGCCAAAGACAAAGTGGACAAGTTGGAAAAATCTGGAGTTCATAATCTTACGTGTCCGGAGTGTAATAGTGTTTATGTGGGACAATGTGGTTGAAATTTCTCAAAACAGTATGCTGAACATGAAAGGTCCTTCAGACTAGGTAAAAATGATTTTACATTTCCAAACCATTCCTTGGCATGTAACCACAAGTTCCCGAATCTAAACAATACGGAAATTTTGCATTATGCAACGAAGGGATGCAAACTCAATTATTTGGAGTTCTTGGAAATTCGCAAGTATAAACATTGCGGGTGCAACCTGTTAAATGATCAACTCGATCTAGTTTATTCATCGGTTTTCAAATTAGCATATACTCAGTTTTACTTGTAAACAAAATTCAGGTACTCAATTGAGATAAGTACCTCTATTATTACCTACAGTGATGTTATACGAGAGCTAATGTAATCGATCATTTTTAGTTTAATGTATAAGTTTGAAAATGTCCTTAAAGGATGAAACTTCAGTAACATTAATTACAAATGAAAGTGGTAAAAAACATAGAAAGTTTAAATTCTTTTTTCTTCATTATGATTTCCTACCACGTAGTAACGGCTACATCTATCAATTTAGTGAAATTAAACTAATTAGGCATTATTGGTCTTCATCTGCAATTTCATTGATGACAATATGGAGAAATTCTCTACTGAAAAATTAACTAGATTCACGTTATTCGAACCAGTTAATATGAACTGAAATCGGTGAAATGTCAAACCGTACCGAGGAAGGCCTTTCCAATTATGACGGCGTAACTTCATGGAATGAAATCACAATGTTCATTAATGAATTAAACTTGGAATTGAATGTCTCTCAAATAGCAACTGCTGCGTAACATTTGATAAGGAATTTATTAATTTCTCATATTCCACTCTATAGAATGTGTTTCTCGGAATTGAAAACGATAGAACTTAATTTGACACAATCTATGCCAATAATTAAAGTTCAATATGAAGTATTCTTCTTACTAACTACCTCTAATTTAGCTGAAGAAATGTAAGAATGGAGTGAAAACTCATTTCTGTTTGTCTCCATCAGTTCCATTACGAATTGTGGTAGTAGAAAACATCAACGTCACATTTCTGTATATGATTTTTATGCAAGTCAGGGTTATTGAAAATGCATTAGGATCTTGAATGACATATTTTTTAGAAGGCCAAGCTTAAATAAAGTTCGCATTGACTTCAGGAAAACTGTCATATCAGAAACACAATATCAACTGTCATATTTCGTATTAGAGTATTTTTCGTAATTCCATACTGTTATTTCGATTTAACGGTATTTAGATGACAATTGAAAAGTTAATAGTAACAGCCTCTGTCGGTTGTGATTTTTATCTTCAGGCGGGCGTTTCAAAATTTTCATATTTTTTCTGATATCTCTCTGGACTCATTTTCGGTAATAAATTAACACTTGCTGCACATGGTTATCCCAATACGTCTAAACATAATTGATTTTGTTCCTCAATGTCATCCATGGTCGTTGTTAGAGCGAACTCGCAAACACAGAAAACTGACGTTGTCTATAATATTGTTCTAATATTGTTAAGCTGATTCATGACAACACGAAGTTAGGATTTTCTGTAGAATTACGAGGTACGTGGTTTGTTCTTTCTTCGGAATCAAAATGTAATCTTTCAGCAGCATTGCAAAAAGTCTTGAACGACCCACGGCCGATACGCAAGAAAACGGATTCGGTTCTTATATATTATTCAATATCATCCGTTATTTGCTACATATCTACCTTGTAACGTTAATGACTACTTAATTGATGAGTTTTTAGTAGGAGGCAATCCGGTATAAACAATTTTTTCTGTTTACATCAAAAAGTGCAGTTTCGTTTTGAAAATGATGAATATCATTGTAACGACGTTTTCATAATACTATTTTTCGGACGATAAGTCTTAATTTCCGACGTTGTGATGAACATGTTGGATAAATATAATCCGAATCATAGTTAGGTCTCGAAAAGTACATACGGTTGGTATCGACAATATTTTTTTTTTTTTTAGATTCTTCAAATGTTGGTTTCCAATATGGATTTTAATGATGGTATTATTCAATATAACCAGTAATTTGTTGATTTTTTTTTGTTATTATGAAAAAACATAAATTGGAAAATACCAACTCGCGGAACATGATACCACATTGATGCAATTTTTTTTAAATCAAAGCACAAGCACTACAGGAAAATCCTTAAGGCGTTTTCAGAGCGGTGTCTGTACAACAGTAGTGATTCACATTGAATTTGAATTGCTGAAGATTAAGATACGTTTGTTTAAAAGTGATTGACAATATTTCATGATGTATTTCATTAGTTCGGACTTCCATTGTCTGATATTATATAAAATGATTTGAAATCCCTGAAAGAAATAAAAAAGAATAATTAAAAATTAAAGAAGATAAAAATGAATAGCTGAAAAAAGTATATTGAGCAAAACACCTGAAATGAAATAAAATACAAGTAAAAATGGAACAAATTGAACGGAAAATATAATAAAACTAACCACGGGAATACTGAACTGGACGCCTTCCTGAAACGCATGCACAGCGTAAGACCTTCCATCACTTTCACAATGGAAAAGGAAGCCCACAACGAATTGTCATTCTTAGACGTACTGGTGAAGAGGACCGACAATAAGTAGGCAACATCTGTATACCGAAAACCCACTCACACGGGACAGTATCTGAACCACGAATCCAACCACCATCAATCAACTAAAAGAGAAATCATCAATACTCTATTAGACCGTGCTTTCGGGCTTTGTAATACGGGGGAAGGTCTCCAGAAGGAACTAGATATCATCAAAAATGATCTCCAACGGAATGGCTACTCCAAAGCGATAGAAGAACAGACTTTAGCTAAAAGACAACAGGAGTCTGGTGAGGAAGAGAAGCCGTCACAAACAGTGCTTGCATTTCCCTACATCAAAGGATTATCGGGAAAGATACGAAGAATTGGATCCAAGTACAACATCAGACCTTGCTTCAGATCCGGAAATACTATCCGTAGCAGTCTCACGAAAACCGGGTCACCAAACAAGAACTGCAATTCCAAGAATTTCACTTACCGGATACCCTGTGAGTGAGAAAATCCCCTATCGATGAAACTATACTGATTGTTCGCATTGCCGAGCACAAAAAACACACACACCGAGGTGAAAACCAGCAAATCAGTAATAGCAGAGCATGTTTGGACCCATCAATAACATCAAATGGTCCCAAGATGAGATTATACACAAAGAGGAACATTGGTTTAGGAGGAAATTCAAAGAAGCTACATACATGTTATACAACAATGTATTCAGCCAAGCTAGCGTAGAGATACATAATTCGTAAAGAAATTAGTTTAACGACATCATATAGTCATATAATAAGCTGATAGGATGAGAAATATTTAAATTTGGAAAAACATTAACTGCATCAAAGTAAAGAGTTCAAAATTCTCTATCGATCAGTATATACACAGTGGTATAAATATTTATTGAGATATGGAGCTACAAAAATATATGACATTAAAACGGACAAAACTTTCGAAACAGCCTGATAGAAACACATCCTGATAGAACAAAGTAGTTGTTCTTTTTGCATTTTTGAAACTGCAAAATTTACTTGAAAAAACGATATTTTGGATAACTAGTAACTTTCGTTGTCAAATATTTATTTTCTGTTCGTCATAATACAGAAATAAAACATTGTATTTCCAAAGTTTTGAATACTGCGGTAGAAATACAAACTTTGCATTGATTTCAAATATCCGCATTTTAATCAGCTCAAAAAAAGTCATAGGAGTTGAGATTTATTTATGATATTTAGAGTTTTACACAATATTTCAGCATGAAAAAATACATGTAGCATTCCAAACCGAAAATCTTTCAGATGATGTTCATAAATATTGCATGAATCGTTTCATAAAGAATGAACATAATTTATCTCTGCTGAATTCTTGAAATTATATGTATCTGTATATGTATATGAATTAATGTTGAATCACCAACAATTTTCATTTTGAAATATTTGTTCATTTTCGGTTGGTGATAAAATAAAAATGAAACATTTCATTCCTAACGGGTTTCTTCTTCTGCTTGTTTTGTATTGCTGTTCTTCCTGTGAAGGTTTAAAATGTTAACTCGAAGATTTTCACGGACAAAATATGACGAGCTGTTTTTTCTGGTTCGATCCGTCTTCTGTGTTCTTACTAGGATTATTTTCACAACGTTTCGGCAAAGTTTCATTTGTGTTTTATTGGTGATGCCACGGGCAAGATGAACAAATTGACCCCCGTGTTGGTCGGTGATTCTAGCCCTAGTCTGAACGATCGATTTTCATTTGCTATCGCCCAACCCGTTTTAGGAGTCACACCTTAAAAGGTAAGACCTCGTTAATCCTTAGCTCGCACAAGTTTCGACTTTTGAGGGTTGTCGTTCGTAGGGGTGCGACAGCTGGTTAACGGAAAAACAGATGTCAAACAGATTTTTAAACAGATCTCTATGGAGGCTAAGGCTTGTTTCAGAAGTTTATATTGCGAGGTATTTTTTTGGGGGAGCCTTTCATCATACCTGTGAAATTTGTATTCACATGAAAGTAAAAACATAAAAAAATACATAGAAAGTTTAGACACATATTATGTGAACTTCAATTGAAAGTGGGTTTTCTCCCTCAAGTGTGAATCTTCTTCTGTTCGAGAGAGTTCAGGTAGGAAGTTTCAACTAGTCAAAACTAGTTCAATTTCGAAAATTAAATTCAAGGTTGAGTTGAATACTTGTTTGAGTGCAATGTTGAAAGTGGGATATTTGTTAATAAACAAATATAATGACATGATGGTTTTGTATAATCTCAGATTTCGATTAACATGAATAGCGACACAACCGAATTCATTTCGGTAACCATATAATTCAAGAAGAAATGCAGTCGTTACTCAGAAATTCATGGTAGTTCCTTACTTTTCGAAGTTGTTTTTTCAGTTATAGTCATTCTTTTAGCGCGAATGCAAGTCGAAGAAACAAAATTACCCGAAAGCACGTAGACCAGGTGAAAGAAATTATAAGTTATGCAACAAATGTGTTCAGCTTGCCGGATGCAGAGATCACGTCGCTCTAAGATCTCATATCTGAGTCAGCCCTATCCAACGGTTAGAATGTATTGAAAGTAAATTTATAATGTCAAGAAAAGGAGCTATACCACATAGGATTATAATGTTGAAATGAATTGGGTATATTAGAAATAAATCCAATGCATAAGAAATAGAGGCGAAATTGGCTACCAGGCCCGAGATTTACATTTCTCGACTGGGTATTAAATAATAGAGCTTTCATATTCGAAGATGCTGAGAAACGAGCAGCATCCATTCTCGAAATGAGGTTTATACCAGGTCAACTCAATATTTCTGAATCCTTCGTATTATTCATCCTCTGTATACCAAAACCGAGAAGAAGATGTACTACTTTGGCTTTTCTTAACTTCTTTAGCAGGCTCCTTGAGCCCGCTTTGTTCCTACTGTGATTTTTCTGAACATTTTATGAAAAATTTCCTCATCTCTCAAAATAATCAACAAGAAAAGATTTTTTTGAGATTCAGTCGTTCACAATCTGAAAATGAAAATAATTGATTATCCCAATGCTTATCCTGGTTCAGGTCATTCAGGTAATTATCCTATTTTGTTAAAGAAGACTCCACAATGAATAAATACATGTTATATATCAAAGCCTTGCCGTTACTCAAAACCTCAAAATCAGCACTATAAAGGACATTGCAGAAATGAGAGCTTCAGTTCCAGTTGACACGGAAAAGAAAGTACTTCGACCACTCCACTGAAAGTGGCTACTGCAGTTGATGTTGAAACGTTTGGAGATTGTAACCAAAGAAGATCACGGCAAAACCCGGAATCCAACCAAATCACCATCTATGTTTATTTTTCAGTAAAACACTTTGATTACTCCAACTACATACTTACAGTCTGAATTTGAGGCACGTATTGTGATCCACAATATACTCGTATGATGAACGGCGTATTTTCAAAATATGCGGTAAAAATTGAAAAGGCTATTCCTTGGACTTGGATGATTTCTGATAGGGCACTTTGTTTTGAAGATACGAAGTCAAAAAGGAATTTTCACAAAAACAATTCACTACCCAAAATTGCATAGACAATACTTTAAATAATAAACACAGAAAATGCAAGTCAAATAGACAAAGTCAATCAGTTTCAACCTAATCGACACATATAATTTAAATTTAATGTCTGAGGCCGTTTGTAATAATCGGAATGTTGTTGTTAGGTACCAACGGAATTATTAGATTTTTTATTACGTGGTAGATCCAGTGTAGTGCGCTATACTTTCATTTCGGCTAATGATTTTAAAATCACCAAAATTTATTGCCGAAATTCTTTTCCGCTCCGTTCTTCGAAATGAAGCGTCCTATAAAAAATCATCAGAGGACGAAAAATCCAAGGAATAGTCCGTTGAAATTTTAATCTGTGTAATCGATGACTTGTTTATTTTGTGGTAATTCGTTATCACTTTAATGAAATGAATAAACACACTTTTGTCTCATTACCACTAGTTGATCTCATTACAAACAGTTGAGGAATTTAATAAATCGTACTGTGAACTTGGAGAAAAGAGCATATCTCAATCATAGGCTTACAAGAAGTAAGCAGATATGGAAAGATTTATCCGATTTGAATATTCACCATAAAAGAAATCTCAAATCCATTCTAGACCACTTATTGAACGTTGAAGATACAACAAATTTTTTGGAAGTATATCCGACTGCAATTCTTCCCCTGATGATGAAATTATGGATTTTTTTCGAGTAATAATATAAACAATCCCAACTTCTTCTATAAAGCTACTGAAGACGATGAAATCTATAAGTTTATTCTGTACATGAAGTCAAATGGTGTAGGACCTGATGAGATAATCAATAAAATGTTGCTGTTCTGCTACCCCACAATTTTTCCACATATCACTCTCTTATTCAATTACTGCATATCGATTAATTCCTATCGATCCATCTGCAAACAAACAAACGTTCTTCCGTTGGCCAAAAATTCTTACCCCGAAAGTTTAGGCGATTTCTGACTAATTAGCATCTTATGTGCGCTCTCAAAAGTTTTTGAGGAAATATTGAGCTAGCAGATGCGTGATTATCTGAATGACTTCGATATATTACCGGAGTGTCAATCAGGGTTCAAACCTGACCACAGTTGTACGACTGCCCTTCTGAAAGTTGTGGATGATGTGCATAGATCTACTGATAATAACAAATTCTGTCTTCTGATATTATTGGACTATTCTAAGGTGTTCGATCGCATACACCATGACCTCCTCTTTGCTATTTTGGGCTACCTAGGGTTTTCAATACATGCTGTAGCACTACTCAAAAGTTACCTTCGCAGTCGTTTTCAAAGAGTTGTG
>WOGP01008351.1:0-11263 GCA_015342065.1 Leptinotarsa undecemlineata
GTCCCTGATATTGATGTTACTCAATAATCGGCTACCGTTTTGGAAATTTTTGAGGATAATTTATCCAACATTAATTCTAATTTTCTTATTTTCCTTCTGATTCTGCTTTGGAACTCGTTCATTTTCCGTGTTTTATGCTTGGGCATTGTTATCAAATAAAATTTTCCGCTACACTATTCACTGATAAACACTTTGCCTGTACGAGCATAAGAAACATAATGGACAGCGAGGCGATATGGGAACGTGAGTTAGAGGCACTTTTTAATTCCCATTGATAAACATTATGCCCATAAAGGGTGTGAAACACAAACTACAGTGTGATCTCGAGGACGGGACCATCGAAATATAATTATTATTTTGGGATAGAATCGGTACAATTTGTAAGGAAATATATTTCTTCATTGTCAATTTCCTCAGAGCTCTGCGTAACTTTTCTCAAATATAAATAATATTTTGATCCATAAAATTTCAAATTCCAAAACATCAGACTCTCAATGGTGAAAAGGTTGAAAAATAATTTTAAAGATTCGAAAGGTATCCGATTTACGAACCAAAACCATGTCGGCAGACAGACGAGTAGGTAGATAAATATTATAGCTAACAAAATTTTGAAAAAAATGTGTTTTTCAATTGTGAATACTTCATCTCGAGAAACTATGGTTGTAATTTCTCGAATGGAAAAGTTTGGGTATGTTCTGACGATTTTAGAATATTACCCTTAAAAGTGGTAGAATAAAAAATGTTAAGTGGCGATTATCATTTATAATTGAACAATACCACGAGAAAGTTTGAACTGTGGCTATTTATAAGGTTGAGTTGAGCCAAGAAATTCTTTGAACGATTTTTTGTGGAGGAGTCAATATGTAGGTATTGCTGCTTTTCTCTATTTTTAACAGAATGAACAGAAAAGTTAGAATGTAAAAAATAGTATCATACGTTATGTTTCTAGTTCGTCTGTAACATTGGGACGAATTGTTTACAGATAAAAGTTAAGTATGTTATATCTCACTTGAGAAAAATAACTTCTTAAAAATTAATATTTATTGAACAGGGGAAACAGATCTGCATCCCCAGAATTGAGTAGTAACAGTATGACAACTAGAATACAACTAACTTTATTGCGCCACGCAGGACGTTTTTATATAAAAATGAATGCTGAAATAATCATAATTAGAACAAAGAAAATAAAGCTCCTTTGTGTCGCCGTAGTCTGGAGAACTGCGTATGCCGGAAGCTGCGTCAGCTTGACATTGAGTTGGACATCTTGGAGATGAATGGTAGAGGTCAGCCATGGGCATATAACATATATTTGATTATGATACGTTCTATACCAGACTCTGAAATAGATATCACATACAGATTCTAAGTAACTTTTTTCAATTTTCAGTAAGACATATGTATTTTTGTCTGCTGATCAAGAAACTGAAAACGAAAATTTGCGCACCGGTCTACTTTGGCATATATTATGGTAAATTAAAAAAAAAAACTTAGGGTAATAAAAACTTGTGAAATGACATCTTCTTTTCTAGAATGCAAATTATACAAACTATACATACAACGAATTCAATTCACTCAATATTTCATCTTTCCCAATGAACTATATAGTGTTGTAAATAATTGATGAAGCTAATTAACATTTACGCAAGGAAATGTTGAAAAATCAAGCTAGAAATGAAAGCGATGGAGTCAAATATAATTATTTTTCTCGGATTGTTTTGTCTTCTTGGATAGAGATCAGTAAAATTTTCGAAATTTGGCCTTATAATTTTCATTTTTCAACTTCAGTTTCAAGTGATAATAATAAGAGAAACTCTAGTCAGGCGACGATGTCAATATTATTGACAAAAAAATATATTTTGGTGGAATATTTATTTTTTTAATCGTGTGAAAACATTTTTGAAATGAGTGAATGAAGGTCAGTAGCAACCGGAAGTGAAAAAAAGTTTTTCATCCCAATTCACCTCAAGACGATACTTCTTGAAGTACTTAATTTTTCAGCAGATTCGACTTTTGAGTGACCGTATTTTCGAAAGGAGATCTATTAGCTCAGTTTCAACTCGATCAGCTGGCAAAATACGTGGGTCTATTTAAAATATTTTCAAGAATCAGTAGAAGCCGGAAAAACGAACTTCCACCTTTGCAGGAGGTTCATTATAACTGGATTTTTGAATAATCAGTCATGATTATTGACAAGTAGAGGACATGTCAGTTAAGAAAACAAAGTGGCTCTGATTTCAATTAGGATTTGTTGTTAAATATCAAAAACCATTAAAAAGAAACATCCAATGAAACTGAATTTTTATCTGTCGATTCAAATTCAGTTTCATTTGTTGTGGTATAGTATACTTCCTTAAGCCGCGGAGTAATGAAACATTTTCATGTCACTGTTCCATAGGCGTACATGATTTACTCGGTAAAAAGTAAAAAATATAATATTTATTTCAAATATTGAATATGATTGTGTAATTTGATATTAAAGATTTCAAAATTATTTGTATAGTTGTCTGTTTACAAAAATATGGAACACTCGCTTCAATACTCAATACTTTTTTTAAATACTCACCCAAAATTCATTCAACTCCTGAATTCATATTGATATTCTCAATACTTTCTATAAAGAGCATTTTAAATGTATCACAAATCTGCACAGTTTATTTGATTGAATCAGGCTCCCTTAAAATATTTTTAATTTTCGTAAAAAAAGTAATTTACTACCTGAACAATATGAATCAATAATGAAGCCCACGCGTTTTCATCAGTGTAGTTTACAGTGAATCATACTTAGTGTTTGAAATAATTCAATTCAAAAAATATACTTTATTGTCCAAGAATAAATCTTATTGACAAAGCGTTTTATATAGAATAGATACTAAGAACAAAAATGAAACCTAAATATATGAGTAATATTCATAAAAACATAAATATAAATCAAAATGTAAATATAAATACATAAATATAAAAATAAATACAAATATAAACATAAAAATATAAATATAATTATAGTCATAGCTATATGAAGTCGAGGTGAAATATACTTTAATATCGAAGTTAATATCTTATAAATAAAGTATTAAAACTAAGACTAACTAACAATTACCAATCAGTAGGTATGATGGTAGATAGATAGATAGATAGAAATTTCACAGAGGATATACATTGACTGAGTGGATCGCAGCCAATAATCTCGTGGTCGTTAACCAAGGGGGCTAACCCACTTTTGTCCACCAGAACTACGGCTCCATTCTCGACTTAACGATTGCAACAGAGAATATTCGATCCTCCGTTGATCAGTGGAAAGTACTTGACGAGGAAACTCTTAGCGATCGATGTGATTGATGAGAAGCAAGCACCAGAATCTGTTCGACAGAACCAAGGATGGCAGGTTAAAAAGCTGAATGCGGTAAAATTAAACGAAATATTGAATACGCTCGATGAAAATACCCCTCCTCTTACCCCTGGAGAATTCTCAGCGAAACTAAGGGAAATATGCGATTTGACTATGCCACGAAAAAAAGGCGGCAACACCAAGAAACCAGTCTACTGGTGGAATAGTGAAATTGCGGAACTCCGTAAACAGTGCCTTAGAAAACGTATAGAGTTTACCATGAAAGCCAGAATGTCAACGTTGAATGAAAATATGATTATGTAGGAAGCCTACAAGAGGTGCAAGAAGTTACTCAGGAACCGCATCAAAAAATCAAAAAATGAGTGCTGGAAAAGGCTTTGCAAAGATGTTGACGAAGATACCTGGGGCGATGGCTACAAAATAGTCACGAAGAGTATGCTTGGATATCAACAAAAACCAAACCTTACTTTGAGTGATATGGAAGATGTAACAAATCACCTTGAGAAGTCACCTTGAGAAATCACATGAGAAGGTTCAGTTTATCTGTAATAGGAATGGTAGTTTCTCAAATTTCACCATTGAAGAAATTAAAAGAGTATCGACAAAGTTGAAAAATAATAAAGCTCCAGGACCGGGTTAGATACCCCAAGAAATACTAAAATATGTAGCCTTAAACAAACCAGCTTATGCTGTAGCTCCCTAAAACAAATCAATAAATCAAGGAATCTTTCCTGCCGAATGGAAAAAGGCAAAACTAGTACTCTTGAGGAAAGAAAATAAACCTATAAACAACCCGTCATCATTTAGACCTATCTGCCTCTTGAATTCTGAAGGAAAACTCTTCGTCGAACACTTAATACTTGAACGTCTTAATGAGAAAATTGTACGAACAGGGGGTTTAGCTAACCAACAGTTCGGGTTCAGAAAAGGGCGCCAAACAGTAGACGCCGTAAACACCGTAGTCAATATTGCCAATGAGACAAGAATTCAACGAAACCTCTGCGTGTCATAACGCTGGATGTGAAAAATGCTTTCAACAGTGCATCATGGCAAATCATATTGGAAGCCCTTAGAAACAGAGGCGTGGAAGAAAACCTAATTTATATGACAGCCTCATATCTATCAGAGAGAGAAATTTTACTGGAAGCCATTGATGACACAAAAACTATCAGTATAAATAGCGGTGTCTCACAGGGATCAGTTCTAGGACCTACGTTGTGGAACATCCTGTATAATGAGCTTTTTTCGATTGAATTACCTGATGGAACTGATTTGGTAGGGTTTGCAGATGACGTGGCAGTAGTAGTGGCAGCCGGAAACGAGAATCTCCTAATGAATGTAGCAAATAGAGCTATACTACGAGTATCGAAATTGATGAAAAGTAGGCGTCTGAAACTAGCCCCAGAAAAAATCGAAGCCGTGCTCCTCACAAAGCTCAAATCAATTTCGATATCGAAGAAACACAGATTGGACTGAGCAAGGCGGTAAAGTACCTGGGAGTATGGCTTGACACTAAGCTGACCTTTGCAAAGCAAAAAAAAGTGTACTCAAGTGTACCTGATGCCCAATATCGGAGGACCCAGAGCCTCAAAGAGACGAATTATGTCAAATGTAGGTCATTCGCAGATTCTGTACGGTGCACCATCCTGATACACCGCAATGCAAAACAAGAAACTAGTCAAGGAATTAACAGTGGTGCAGAGGAAACTGAACGTTTGAACGTGCAGTTCTAATAGAATGATATCTGCTGAGGCAGCATGCGTTATAGCGAGGGTTCCACCGATGGAAATTCAACTGCTGGAGATAATGGAACGCTACAGTGGTCTGGAAAGAAATACAGCCAGGGAAAATCTCATGCGTAGGTGGCAAGTGAAATGGAACAGTAATCTATATGGTAGATGGACGTACCGACTCATTCCAAACGTAGAGAGCTGGGTTAACCGACCCTTTGGAGAAGTTGACTACTACTTTACTCAAACTCTTTCTGGACGCGGCTGCGTCGGTAAATATCTGTTCGACAGAGAATTGTTACGCTTCTCCAAATAATGATATAGAAGATCTTGAGCGCATCCTCTGGGTAGTTGGGCAGCTGATGAGACAACATAAGGAAAATGCAATCGTGGTGGGCGACTTCAATGCGGAATATCCCCAGTGGGGTCTCAACATAACAGATCGAAGAGGCCAAATAGCCACAAAGCCGAAAATGACCTCGTAGTAGTAAATGAAGGAAATAAACCTACCTTCCAACGGAAAAGTTACTCGTCAATTTTAGACCTTACCTTAGCCACAGCTGATATTCGATAAAGGATAGTGAACTGGAAAGTAAGTGACTCCGAGTCACTTAGTGACAACAACTATGTAGTATTTGAACTAGTAGGTAGAAAAAAACCTCCAAAGAAAAAACACGTAAAAAAGAAGGATGGCAAGTTCGAAAACTCGATAGGGAAAAACTCCAGCTATACTCCAGCATATCAGCTATATCAGCAGAAGCTATATCAGCAGAAGCACTTTCCATCAATCTCAAATCTATATGTGACCAAACAATGCCCAGGAGAAGAAACGTTCCAAATCGAAGTCCTGTGTACTGGTGGAATGAGGAAATCTCTCAAAAACGTAAAAACTGTATAAGGAAGAGGCGAGACTATAAGAGAAGTCTCAAAAGGAATGTGCCTTGTGAGACCCAACGCTTATTGGAAGAATTCAAACAAAGTGAAAAAACCTTCCAGTGCAGCATTAAAATATCTAAGAGAGGCTTTTGGAAAGCAATATTTAATAATGAAGACTCTGATATCTGTGGAGATGGGTATAAAATAATAATGAAGAGCTATACTAGAAATGCGCGTGCATACCGTAGAAAGAGTTGTCAATCATCTTTTCCCAATACATGACAAAGTGAACTTCAGGGGCGATCATAATGCAGTCTTTACACACTTTGGCCCGGATGAGCTACGATACTAAAAACGAAACTAAAAATGAACAAGGCACTCGGACCTGAAAATATCGCATCGGAAATACTCAAATTTATTGCAACAAACAACGAGGAATATGTACTAGCAGTATACAACAACCTAGCAAGACAAGCTGAATTCCCTTCCTAGTGGAAACGAGAAAAACTTCTGCTGCTGAGATAGGGAGATAGGCCGATGGATGATCCAAGTGCATTCAGACCAATATGCCTTCTTGACATAGAGGGAAAGCTGTACGAACAGCTGATTGTCATAAGGCTCAAGAGAGAGCTAAAACGAACAGGGGGACTCTCGCCTAGGCAACATGGGTTTATTGAAGGGCACCAAACAGTTGATGATATCAATGAAGTGCTAGAAATTGCAAGGAGAACTCAAGAATAATTCACTCACGCACATCGAATATTGTGCGTTGGCATAACCTTAGATGTCAAGAACGCGTTCAATAGAGCCAGCTGGCAGATAATTCTAAATGACTTGAAAAGGAGAAATATAGACGAAAGCTTGATCAATATCATCGCATCCTACCTCTCCAGTAGAGAAATAATAATAGAGACTGAAAATGAGTCCAAAGTGAGAAGGATCAATAGCGGAGTACCTCAAGGTTCTGTCCTTGGTCCAACCTTGTGTAATGTCCTGTAAGACTTGAAATGCCAAAAGACGTCACACTAATTGGTTTTTCCGACGACATAGCCGTGGTAATAGTTGCTCAGAATGAGCAAATACTGATGAATTCAGCCAATACTGCAATTCAGCGCATAATAAATTGGCTCCATCTTAATAGGTTCAAACTGGCACCAGAAAAAACTGAAGCTGCACTTCTCACAACTAGAAGGAAAATAAAGCATATACAATTCGACGTACTTCCAAAGAAAGTAGTGCAGAATTTGGGGGTCTGGTTGATCACGAAACTAACATTCGCTGAGCATGTAAACAAAGCATGCCAGAAAGTAGAAAAAAACGTAGCCGCCCTAACGAGGATTATGCCAAATGTGCAAGAACCTAGAGCATCGTAAAAAAACGAATAATGAGTGTGGCTCTCTCGCAATTACTTTATGGTGCGCCAGCGTAGTGCACAGCGGCAGAAAATTAAAAACTGGTCTCAAAATTGCAGAGTGTTCAACGTAAAATGTCGATCTGAATATGTTCCGCCTATAGAATAATTTCCGCAGAAGGGACTGGTGTGATATCTGTCGTTCCCCCAGTAAAACTTCTTATTTATGAACGACTGGACAAATACAATGGAGTAGACGAACAAACCACAAAAACTCGTCTTATTAACAGATGGTAGACCATCTGAAACAATGGCAGATATGAAAGATGGACCTACTCTTTGATTCCTGATATACATGTATAGATTGATAGACCGTACGGGGAGGTACGCTACTGCTTGACCCCAAGCCCTATCTGGACATGGGTGTTTCAGGAAGTATTTGTATGACCAAAGAAGGGTAGGATCAGACCGATGCACCTATTTGTGGCCTTCAAAATGATGCAGAACGTAAGTTTTCCGTATCCTCAACATGGCAAAGTTCACGGAACATATTTCAAATGAAAACAGGAAGACATTTCACGGCCAGTAACATGATGACAAATTTAGTATCAAGTGAAAAAGGGTGGAAACATGCATACCAAACTATCCGCCACATAATCGAGAACAAAGAAAAGTAAGAAAGACCAAATAGAGCATAGAACGGAAAAAGGTGATATACTTAATTGAGGGTCAAAGAAGAAGGAGGGGTTTTGTCGGGGTATACAGAACTTGCAAATACCAGCTTGGAGTCCCCGAACTGTCGTGCGAGGGAGGAACTTTGCATGGCGCTATTAAGGTTTCCCCTCCGAGCCATATGCCAGCTATCCGTGAAGCAATGTCTATGATGGTACCAAGGACTAGCACAGGAGGCGGCTATATAAAAAAAAGATAGGTAGATATATAGATTAGATCTATAGATTAGGTAGATAGATAAATTTTCATTCAGGTCGATGTCAGTATTACAGAGTTATACCTAAGGTCACCTAAGTTAAGCTTGTATTGTACCCACAATTGTGCTGCTAAATTTTAACAGAAAAGATATAGGTATGTACCAGTGTACTAATACTTTCTAACTAAAAATGTAACTTACTTTTAGAAAACAGTTCAAATAGAGACATATCTAAGTATACACCGATGGAGGTTTCTGATTCAGTCGTTCTCAAAGATATTTTTCAGTTGATTATTATAGTTTATAATGAATAGTTTCTTTTATTTTGTTTTTGTAGCTATTGACATGTTTTATATGTGTCGGTAGCTCATTGTATAGTTAAGGACCAAGGTAAATGAGAAATTTCTGGTTGTGAGTCAATCTACAACGTGATATAGTTATAGCTTGGCTTTTCATCATTCTTGTATTCTGCATGTGATGAATTATGTTAATGGGTTCACGTATTGTCCATAGTATGCATTCATATGCATATATTTTGCTTGTGTTAAATAGACCAGTTTCTTCATATAAGGACTCGGTTGAATATATTCGAGTTTTACTAAACATGATTTTAATTAAAGTGTTTTGAATTATATCTGAATTGTGTAGGAAAGTCTTGTATAATCCCCCCCAAACAATGATACAATAGCGTATGATTGACTCAGCCAAGGCGTTATAAACGCAAGTACTTAGTTGAATCTATTTTATTTATTCCAGGGCTAGAGCAATTAGAATTCTCTGAGCAAGTTGATTTGTGAATAGGAAGTATTGTTTGTTTTGGTTGATCTTTTTTTGCAGATGAGAAAGTTATGAATTTTGTTTTGTCTAGATTGAGGCTCAGTAGGTTAGTACTTAGCCAAGAGTGAATTTATTTCATGGCAATTCCTGCTTTTTCATATACTTCGTTCCATGTTTCCCCTACGAATACTGCAGCCGTATGATCAGCGTAAGACGTTAAAATTTCTTAAAAAAATTTAATATTGAAAATAATATTATGGGGCCCATGACAGTTCCCTGTGGTACTCACTTGGTAACGGGCAGTGGATCGCTATAAGAATTATTTATTTTTACTCTCTGTATTCTGTTTGATAAATAATCCTTGAATAATGCAATGCATCTTACTCCCACGTCTCTGAAAGAGTATGTAACGGTATCAAACGCCTGTGCCATGTCTAAAAATACAGCTGAACATTTTTTCTGATCCTGAAAGCAGTTGAATACCTTATTTGTTAGTTTAAAAACAGCTTGTTCTGTTGATAAGTTTTCCCTGAATTCATACTGGGAGTTGGAAATGATTTTGTTGTTGTCAAGAAAGTTTACCAATCTGTTTTTTAAACATTTTTCCAATCTGTTTTTTAAACATATTTTTTAATGAAGGATACCGTAATTTTGTCAGGACCAGGAGAAGTCTTATTTTTTAATCCATATATTATCTTTATGATTTCATTTTCTGTTATCGGGTGGAGGAATAGCGAATTTCTCATGTTACTGTTGTTTTCTATAGGAGATGTTGGTTAATCTATTCTGTTTGACACGATTTCAATATTTATGAAGCAGTAATTGAACTCGTTCGCTACTTCGTCATCCGTTTGTTTTCTGCCTTGTTCATTGATAAAGTGGAAATTTTGCGTAGGTACTATTGTGATGCGAGGTATTATTCGTTACTTCTTTTATCTCGTTCCAAATTTTTTAAAAGCTTTTACCTGATTCATTTATTAAACAGACAGATATAATATAGAATAGAAGAGAAGCTTTACCCTTTGACCTCCCAGCCATTCCAACTGACCGTAGGGCAATCAGAGGGGAAAGGTTTATCCTATAAAAGTCTCGACACTAAGGTATGCGATAAAACCTTTTCCTATTAAACATCATAACCCAACTGGCCATGGCCTTGGGTCTCCATGTTCAGTTCACATGTCCTGAGATTGGCGAAGTTCAAGTTCACAGATAAACTAAAGTCTTGAATGTTTATATTCAATAATAAACAAACGTCAAATGCATTTTCTTTTATAATCAATGATAGATGGTGTATTCGTTGACAAATCTTGAGTAATATTTCTGCAAATAGGTCGGTAAATTCATTATTCTACATTCGATAATCAGTATCCTACATAAAAATTTAAAAATACATATACCTATTAATAGAGTTTAATGTATATGTTTGAAAACGTTCTTATACGACTAAACTGCAGTAACGTTAGTTACCAATAAAAGTGGCAAAACACATAGACTATTATTAACTAACGGCTACATCCATCAATTCATAGAGATCATGTTTTCCATTCCATATTTTTCTTTAACGAAGTTTCCGACTCTGTACATATTTGTCAAATGTCAAGTTACGTTTGTATTAGTGTATTTAATAAATTATCCAATGTCTAATGAAGTATGATTCTATTACGAGGTCCAGATCAAATATCTATTATAGTCGAAGTAACCGATATAGTAGTCTTATAGGTGTCGGCGAAGTCAAAGGCCAATTGACGGTACGTATTGGATAATTTTTACTAACCGAGTTTTATGATTGGTTTTATGTTACGGTGACCAACAGAATGTAGCGATGAGTACCGCCGTTGTGTTGTCAATGTTCAGTTCAGGAACTGATCGCGATTTGAGTGTTGAAATTCGATATTGGTGAAGTTATGAATAATTAAAATTTTTGTTATTTGTTTGAAATGTGGCGTCCTTGGACAAGTCCTAATAGTGATAACGAGTGTGATAACGCAGACTTTTTCTTGTGTAGTGATTCCAATAGTGCTGGTGAACAATGCGAAAAAGAGATACCAATGAATGAGATTCGGATGCATTTGAATATTGAAACACAGAGAGTATATTTCAATGTATATAAGAATAAGGGGAAAGGTTTCACTAACAAGCAGTAAATTTTTATTACCGTTTCTGTGATTTCTTCGTTTATTAGCCCTATTTCTAATTATTTGTATTATATATTTTTTGTAATACGATTAGGCCAATAAACATTATTATTATTATTA
>WOGP01008352.1:0-11263 GCA_015342065.1 Leptinotarsa undecemlineata
ATTTTTTTCCCAGATGGTACCCAATCGCCTTCTTGACAGTTGCATCTGTCAATTTTATTTCAAAATAAAGTATTAATGCATTATTTTCATTATCCCAAATTTCAATGTTTTGAGTTGACCCGTTCAAATAATAAAAGGGGGGACATTAAAGAAATGCACTGTATGTGAAGGCAATAACAATAAACCACTGAAAACGAATAATTACAATGGCGTGCTAACTTTTCACACAGCAAAATTGCAATCTTATGGAGAAATAAATTAGACAGGATGCGTTGTTCATCACATACTTTTTAATTTCTTGACCATTTCCTTCTAAATTGTTTTCAAATCAAATATAAAGATAAAAGATAAACTTTTATTTTTTTGATAATCCTGAATATACAATAGGCGTAGTTGTGAACCAATCAAACTGAAACTATAGTCTTCCAACTGGGACAGTTGATAACGGCTATCTTGTTGATGCTTCATCTGTCAAATTACCATGGATGAATAAAGAATTCAACAACACGTGCCAATAATAAAATTGTTTGATCAAAATTGGTGTTCTGTTAGGGCAACGTACCTCGCGCTTCGCCCATTTTACGGTCGCCATAATCCTACCGAGAGGACTATTCGAAATGTGTTGGATACATTTGAATCCACTGGTTCAATACCCGTATATTGACGAAACGCAATATTTGCCTAAACTATCGTCTCCGTCTGTGAGAATGTGCAGTCAATTTCGCGTCGCTCACAAGAACTCCGCCTTTCGCAGACTACAACTTGATGAACATTGGGTCTTAACTTGGGCCTGCACCCGTACAAAATTCAAGTGACCCAGGAACTAAAGGTAAACGACCATGACGACTTGTGTTCGCTGAATGGGCTCTGGAGCAGTTGGCAACATCCCAAAATCATTTTCAACGATGAGGCCCATTTCTCGATGAATGGACACGTGAACAAACAAAATTGTCGAATTTGGAACCATACCAATCCACATGAGATCCAAGAGCGTCCAATGCATTTCGAAAAAGGTACTGTTTCATATTTCATAGAAAACGATGTTGGCCAGGCTATTACTGTTAGGTTAGGTTATGTGAGTCTATTCGACCCTCCACCGCAACCCGCAAGGATTTATTATAGATCACACCTATTCACACTCGACCATATAAACTCAGCTTCTTAACGAAGCTGGTCTTTCAGGTCAGATGGTAAGAGTACGGGCCTGCCGAACTCTAAAAACCTTACTCGGTCCCCAGCAGGGCAGGCAAAAAGTATGTGTTCTGCTGTTTCATCATTTTCCAAAACAGAGACGACACACACACTGTTTTCCGACAGTCCGAGTCACTGCATATGATGATTCAAATGAGAGTGACCTGTAAGAAGGCCTGCTAGTTATCGTAGTTCATCCCTACTACAGTCCAACAACTGTTTGGTATCAATCTTTGAAGGGTGAATAAACGCCTTAGAGTGAGCCAATCCTGGAAGATTCTGCCAGAAGTCAATAAATCTTTGTTCAGGTGTTCAATCTTTGTTTGGCAAAACCTAAAGCGATGCCAATGATGAAGCTGCCTGCAGCGCCCTCCTTTGCAAGGGAGTCAGCAGCCTCAATACCTCAATGGCCAGGAATCTAGACCAGAGACAATCTTTTACGTCTTCCTATTGAGGAGAGTCGTTTTGAACAAATTCAATTTAAAAATACAGAAGGAATTTCAGTTAATTCGAACGCAATGATAAGCTGTGGTCAGGAAAGAAAAAAATATATCATTTGGATGAAACTTGAAGGTCACCACATATTGCTGGTGAGATGTAAACATCCACAGTCAGCGCCAGGCACAAAAAGGACCTTAGACACATATGAGGAGTTTAGAAGGGTTTGTTGAAGGTGATCTCATAACTTTTCCTTTTAAGTGAAGTGGAGCCTACCACGAAGACATGACTGCCGACGTCTTTGAAAAATAGTTCTTGTAAATGATTTGATTTCAAAAGAATCTGTAACTGTAATGGACAATGTAAGCTACCGTTCTCGATTACAACAGAATAACATACCAAGAAGTAGTTGGCGCAAAAATAACATTAGAATGGATGTGTCCAAAAAACATAAACGTTTCAGATAACTCGGTAATTTAACCACTATTAATGAATCAAGTTTGAAAAATATATAATCGATGTGATGGTTCTATAAATATAGTTAGCTCCTTCTCGTCAATGGAAATGGTATCTCTGGCAGGCAATGTACTCGAAGCTTCATCTCATTCATAGAGAGAGTCAGTATCAGTACTCATTTCCCACTATAGCTAATTTAGAATAACTGCCTTTTGCATTTGTCCGGAATTAATATATACAATTCAAATGTGAATTTATTATAAAAACAATTCATATTTTTTATTTTTCGTCAACATTTACTGTCGGAAGACAGTGTGCGCCTCTGTTTGGAAAATGATGAAACACCAGAGCACATACCTTGTGCCTGCCCCGCTGGGGACCGAATCAGGTTTTTAGAGTTCGTCAGATCCGTACTCTTACCATCTGACCTGAAAGACCACTCACCATACAAACTGATCGGCTTCGTTAAGAAGCTGGATTTATTTGCTTCAAGTGTTTTATGACTTGACACCGGGGTCTCCACCTGCCTACTTCTCAGGTCTCGTCACTGTCTCTGCAAGGGTCTCAATCTGCCTTCTCCCAAGCGTCGACTGTGAGCCAACAGGCTCTGGTCTAGTATTTATATCCCTGGACGCGTGGAAGAGCAGTTCAGCAGTGGAAGCGAGGGTGGAGTTGCTAGTGGAACCGGGATTGAACTTGCCGTAGCGATGTATGCAATGTTGTGAGATGTACGGCATGACAGTAATGATCTCTATGAATGAGGTAATCTTTATGAATCATCTCATTTGTTGAAGCAGTTGGAAATATTTTGAATTCCAATAGCTTTGCGGATTATTTTGGCCTGGAGAGTTTTTTGGATGGAAATGGTTTTGATGATTTCGTAGCCTGTTTGCCGATGACTTTTGAAGATGGATCTGATTTATGGAAGGCAAGCTCATGTTCTTTAGGCTCTTTAGGAGACTCTTCTGTTGATCCGGCCGATCCTACCGGAAATCGGTAGGGTGGTAGTACGGCACTGGTAAGGCCACGCCATATTATTATTATCATCATTTACTTTACTGAACATGCTAGATACCGAAGTATAGTAGGAAACTGACCGTCTCCAATTATAATTGATTTCAACGAATGATGAACATTAAAGAATTATTTATGAAGGTGAAAGACAAAAAACATAAAAGAACTGGCTATAAAGGAAGGAAGTATACAATAGATCCAGAGGAAACCTTTTTTTATAGTATGGAGAGCTAGTACTTATGAAATCCACGATTATTTCATGATGGCATTTTTGAGATTAGGAATATTGAAAAAACTAATGAAAGTAAAGTTATTATACTTGATAGTTGGGCACAGAATAATTGAACAAAACATATCATTTGAACTTTTGCAAAAAACTCAATATTCTTCTAAGTATTTGATGAATATTATAATTGAGATATAACATAACATGTTTCCATTTGAGAACGCAAACTGTTTCTCAATTATTTTGTATACAAAAATGTTAAGACTCGTTATTGTGCTGTAGTTGTAGTGATACCTGTGAATTCTAAACATCAGAGTAAACTCCTAGGATGGAAAGTACATTTAGCATCCAGAGTCCTTCTACAGTTTACAGTTCAATCATATGCCAAATAAACTAACATTGGTAGGATATGTTTTATTTTTGTCAAGAATTACACAAGAGTGCTAAAAACAGATATGAGATTATCCATATACTCTGATACTTCAGTCAGGCAGTAATGAAAACCCATATGAATTTCAAAAACAAGATAGGAATGATACGAAGAAAATGGGTCCTATCAATCCGTGGAGTTGCCAAAAGTTCAATAAGTTATGTCTTAGGTTAGCGAACTCAGGAACTTGGAACATTGTTACTTGAGTAAATTTTCAAGGTATATTTAATGAAGTTACAAGATTCTACGACGTGAGATATACTTTATTACCAAACAAATAACGTGTATCTTCTAATGAAGACTTTTCGAGAAGTGTCTGGTTTAGAGTAAGTCCTTAGACATCTACTTTAACTCACATTCAAACTCGTTGTCACTGTATCACTCTAGTATCGGACTGTATTTAGTTTTGACTTTTTTTGGTGGTAATTACAAGTGTGTACGACTAGGCTGTTTTTGGTTCTGTAACAGCGGTTGCATATCTTGCACCAGAACTCTTCCGTCTGAGCATAATGCAGATCTCTCACGTGCCTCCTCAGCGTTATCCTATTTCTCAGGGTTTTTCCGCAAATTGTACATTCTTCGCCGATGGTCCGCTTTTCTTCTGCAGACGCATCACCTGAATATAGAGAAAATAAAAAATATTAGTTGACTGTCCTAAATGTAAAGCAACTACTTTACTTGCGAATCAAAGTAAATCATAACGAAATAAGCTTTCGAAGAAACAGTCAACTAAAATAATTTATTTTCTCTATAGGAACTACCAAAGTATTGTCACAGAAGAGGAAATAAATGAAACAAAGCATTCTTGTACTTGTGATGCACTGTTTGGAACCAAGTGATTACTTGGTGATCGAAACACGTGTCGAGGTGTTGAAAAATAACGATTTGGTGTTGGGAAAAAACTCCAGTAATATTCAAAGCATTCTTGGATTTTCAAAATTGAATAAGCGGCGTTTCGGTATGAAGTCAATGATATGTGCTATTGAGTTGTTTAATATGTTATTTTAAATTGTAATAAAAAAGAATATATGGTAGACAGTATTTTGATACATAGAGAAATAGAGAATGAAGGCAAGGTTAGAAAAAAAAAAGGAAAAAAATCAAAATTGAATTGGTTTCAGGATTAGTGCGAACATGCATTTCAAGCTCAAACTGTAGTCAGATTCACTTTGAATTTGGAAAGTTAAGATAGATATATTATGATTGTTTTGTTGTTCGACATCAGTACTTTATTGAATCTAGTAGTTTATTGAACCGAAATATATATTCCTTATATAATGATATAAATGTAGGCCATTTAGGCATGTGCGTCGCAGTAATTATTTTCGGAAAGGTGCACTTCAACATTTCATTCTATTTACTAATACTGCATTTATATAATTGATTACAGATAGGCCTAGAAAATTAGACACTTATATCAGTGAAGTTAATATCTCTGGTAAATTTTAAATTCAAATCACACTAGTTTCTGAATATACTTTGTATCATTCGAGCCAATCAGAGCTGTACAACATTTAGCCATTATACGTTGATTTTTCACCAGATGTATTGTTTGGGAATAACGGAGCAATGACAACCTCATCGTCAGCTGCATTGACTTTGAATCTTCCTCCATCACATCTTGTGATAACGTGAGAGACAATGGCAGGTCCATTCAGACTCGAAAATTCACCAAGCACACAAAAATTTCAGGATATATGGACAAACTAACATCTAAAATGTTCTTGCACCACATGATTCCGAAATACATGTTTGATACAAACTTCAAGAGGAGAGAAAGATGAACAGTTCTTCCGCGAATATGATCGATAGAAACACCTGGAACAGAAACGGGATAAGAACAGAACATGGGACAGCAGCTGGTATTTACTATGCAGATCATTACACATCAGGCTTCCAGTGATATCAAGGCAATAAAAAAACTATTTATAGACCCGGAATCAGCTGGGAAGAGAACGGAAGAAGTGCTGTAATAAAGCAGGGATTGACTCAGACCGATTACAGAGGTTCTCACCGGACATTCCCCATTGGGAGGCCATCTGATAAGAAGGCTGTGAAACAGAGACCTTAGCTACAAACATTGCAACATAAGGACAGAAACAGCTCGGCATATTTTATGTGAATGTAAGGCACTAGAGGCAAATAATCTTTGGACAATCTACATTATGTCCATAAGAATATGACGAATATTAAACACGAGACCGTTACAAACTAGCACAGGGAATCAGATTGAAAGAGATGAGAGATGCAATAAGCCCATAACGCACTGAAAGGTTAGGATTAGAATCAGCAATCTACAAGCTTGAACAATATAATTTGACTAAAAGCAAGAGACTGCTACCGGGATTCACAAGATTCCGTCCTTGAGGTAGAAGTTTAAAAAATCCTAGAATATTTATTCACTTCTTAATAAAAAAGAATGGTGAATTTTCTAGACATTGTTTTCCACTCACCTAATGAAATAACACACTAGAAGTGTAAATTCGATTGAAACGGAATACTTAACGGCATGTTGTATGTTTAGGAATTGAAAGATAGCGGCCATTTTGACGAAATAACAAAAAATTCTTTCGACTGTGGAATTTTGGTGCATTGAAAATTATTTTTTTTAGGAGAGATTATTTTTAGGGAAGAACCTCTCGGCTTTCTACATCTCCATCGACAGACCGAAAGTGGAGAAGAAGAAAAGAAGAGAAAAATTAAATATTGCAGTAAAAACTCTAGATGTGTTAGAATATGCAAAGAAGTTGTTTCAGATACAAATTCGAATAAAAATCCATCCGCCTACTTTCAATTATGAACATTCAGACCCCTACATGGGTAGGTAGTTTTTGCTGACTATTTAGAAACAAAATAACTAAGCTATTGGGATACGCAGTATGCAAAAGAACACTCTTCGAACATTGATTTCAATATTTCGACACTTTTTTTATTGTCATCATCAGGGAAACTATAAGAGTAAGAATATGTGTATTTACATATTGCTTAAGTTTTGATAAAACTACTTACATTGTCCACGAGGTTGTATGCAAATGGTGGAAAAAATAATCAAATATATGTACAACAAATATATTGTCAACTTTACCAAAATATTTTGTTGTACATATATGTGATGATTTTTCCACCATTTGCATATACCCTCGTATATAATATATATATAAATATAAAAATAATCTTCACGTAATGTCTGAAGTCTGAATCATTATGTTTCAATTTAAGATCTCCAGAATATCGCGTATACTGCGACATTTTCAAAAGAATGTGCCCAGAAACCTAACTTACCGCCATTTGAACACTTTGCACGAACAGCTTGAATTTTATTCCTGACATTTGGTTATTCAACACTACTACCTAAATCCCTATTCGTAAAATTAATCTACTGATTTCGTTTTTTGCACGAAACTCAACTTGCGGACGCGTCAGTAAGATGGCAGCGACGGTCGAGAGAAGGAATTGGTGATAGCCACTTTTGCCAGACATGTTCCTCTTCGGTCGTCATTACGGCCACCAAGAAAAACATTCGCCAGCCGGTACAATCGCTAAATGTGTTTTATTTTTTATGTACCTATAAGATGGATATCGAGAAGTTTCAAGCATAGGATGAATGACATTTGCAACTGAGCAATAAACAAATGTCATCACAAAATTAGTTTTCATTAATTCTTTATCGTATGGGAAAATGCCTTGAACCCTATAATGGGGAACATTTAAAGAATCTGTTGGGAGGGTTCATGAATTCTTTTGGGGACAGTCATTTTTGGATTATCACCTATAATTATCTGTTAATACTTATTAGAATAATTTTAAACAACAGTGGAAATAAAAGTATTCCCTTGTTAAGTTCATTGATTCGAATTATTGATAAGTAAACTAGTGATGATGTATTTAGAAAAGAATTATATATGACTACTGAATTGAAATTATGAAGTATGGATTATATCTGTTGTTGACTATTGAATAAGTTTTGGATAAAGACATCATTTTGTAATATATAAAAATTTGAAAATGATTTTTTCTACTGATTTTTTAATAAAAGCGAAAAATTTGATTCGTTCTTCATAAATGCAGTTTTACTCTGTATTGTCGGCATGACAGATTTAGATTTGCAAAAAAAATTATGCAAAACATGCAAGTTTGGAAAAGTTTTCTGATATTTCGTTGTAGCGACTATCTGATTATCATTTAATGAACAAAGTTTGGGTAACGAAACAAGTAAGTTGAGTATCGGAAAAAAAGCTAATGCATAATTGATATATTTCAAAAAAATAAAAACAATACGACTAGAAAACATCAGAAAAAAAACAATTTTTTTTTAACGTGATTTACTGTACAGTTAAACTTTATGTTTGAACAGATTGTATTGGGTGTTTAACAAAGAGAGGGTTGAAAAAGTATGTTTTGTTTGTATGCTTCAAAGTTGGGAGAGATGAATGTTTTGAAATTTCATTTCAAAATATGTACTACTATTTACTAGTTATTCAAAATATGTACTTTCTTCAGTGAAAATTTCATAATGAAGTGTTAGCTAAATACGTTTTCATAGATTTTCCTGAAGTAAAGATCAATTCCATGACATGTGTGAAATATTTTTGCTGTCAATGATTAATAGATAAAATACTAGTTTTGTTAAAAATTTTCCTACCAGTGTCGAATTTCCCAGGAATTGAGGTATTCTCTGACATCTGGCGTCATTAGTCACCACAAAATACAATCAGAAATTGGCAAGGTTCAGAGATGATACACTTAGAAAACACAAGTGTATTCATAACATTCATAAACATAACTTTCATAAACTAGTCGAGATTTACCAAAAATCAGCGTGAAAACATCCATACTTTATATGGTAGAACTTCCCTAGAAACCGATTTGAAATTGCTTCTGAAATGGAAAACAGCATATTGTTGGAAATGAAGAGACTTTTTTCTCATAATCATAGATATTATGTTGCAACTGAAGTTTTTGTGGGTTTGTAGTTTATGGTCATATTTATTTTATTATAATGGAAAAAAACTTATAGGTAGGAAAAGTATGTAAAAAATAAGGCCATTATTTTGTAACGCTTTGTATTTTCCATCACGTAAATTCTTGCAGAACCTTCAGTTTGTATGTGAGTCACCCTGGTTTAATGAATTTTTTATCGAATATTTTGAATCATTTAGAGTGAAAAAGAAAAGGCAATTTTTTTATTGAGTACTCTCTACTGCTTTTCATTAAATTTGTCATATCTTTGGAAATTATCTGAGAGACGATTCCTTTCTTCACTAACGTTCACTTATATCTCAGTGACTCCATATTTATTTATGTGTCTTATGTAGGTATTTACGATGTACTGTAAATTGTTTTTAGTCGTTTCCTTTACAATTTGTATATATGAACACTAAATGGAATACATATTATCATTATCACTATTTAGAACGCCATCTCCGCTGAAGTGGTCGTTTTTCATTCCTTTACCATTTCTGTTCTTGTTGTAAATCAATACTGAACTAAGTGAATGGAATAACAAATGTTTCACTGTTTGTGACTACTATTTTTTTTGTCATTAATGAATTTAACCTTCAAATTATAAAATCTAGATTTTGTCTACTCCATAATTCCCTTCAATAATACTACAAAGACCGAAATAACAAATGTGTTGAATTTAATTTCAAGACATAAAATATCATAATATTATTATTGGCCTAAACTTATTATTCGATCCATTTAATTATTCATCAAAGACGTCCTGAGCAATTAGGGGCATGTTCCTAACACCTGCCTAATGTATATACCAAAGCCTCGTAAAACGAAGATAAAATTACTAAAACAAGCCAAAATCAAACATCCAACTCTCAGGCACTCAAATAGCTGTGTTTCAATTTTAAACTATGGCTCGACCTCCAGCGCCCTCTAACCCTCGCCGATGTTGGCCCTCATTGAAGAATACAAAATTACTGTTGGTGGCCCACTGTATGTCAGATTTTTCAGTACACTAGAGTAAAAGTAATATCATGTCTATGTGTGATACATGAAATTTTGAGCCTCTGCCGTGAAATTAATCTATTGAAAACACTTTTCCCTCACCAAAACAAAAATGCTGTTTCTCAACGTGCGTTTCACTAACTAAGTTAGTATCATCAGGAGATTCCTGAAACTGAGGCAAGGAAAAGTGTTTACAACAGAATACTGACTGTATATTGCTTGTAGAATTGTTTCTTCTAAAAAAAGGTAAAAGTCACTTTGCTGATAATACAGTTTACACTCTAGCGAATTTCTCTACAGCCACCTTGCAGTCCAGATGTGGACCATTGAAACTTTTGACTATTCTCCAAAGTCAAGTGTATGCTCAAAGACACAAGGTCAGGCTTTAGTGTTGGAAAACTGACAAACCAAAAAAATTTCTTCAATAAAAGCATGTAAACTTCGAACAATTAATACATTTTTTTGTAGGCTTTTTATGGTTATTTTTTTGAACATCCCTCGTATATTAAATATCCTGAGGGATGTAATGTATATTATTTTTTAAAGATATACACATGGAACTATCCAATTGGCGTCCTACTATTTAGCCTATTGATTTGATGATTATTCAATATTATTTTGCAACAAAGAATAGAATATTTTATTCAACATGGGCTTAGAAGAGGTAAATATTCTTGAAATTATAGTGTGTAATATTAAATATTGATTAGGTTGGAAAAATATATACCGTTGTCACAATGTTCCCATCGTATGCTTGAAACTTCGTTCACATATTCCAGATGACAAACTTATAATACATGTAACCAAATCCCATATCAATAAGTTATAATAGAGGATCGAAGAGCATAAAGCTAAGCTTTTTTTAACTGTTTAGATGGCTTCCCCAAAAATAAAATGAAAAAATAGAAAAACAACACAAACAGATCAGGGACAAGATAAACAGAAAACACACAAGATTAAAACACATTCCGAAACAAATAAATAGATTGTGAAAAGAAATTTTCAGAAAGTACTTATAGCAAATAGTTGAAGTATTTAATTTTTTCTGAAAATTTCTTCAACATAGCTTGGGCCAAAGTCTTTTGCTTTGATCGAGCTATCTGAAATATCATAGCACTCAATTATTTTTGAAAATTTAAGTGAAATAATATTTCGGAGAGTAAATCACAAAAAAAACAAGTCACCTTAACTGACACTACATTCAATGCAACATTCAGTTAAGACAACAATTATTTAATAAAAATTGACTTTCTTACCTTGAGAAGTGCCGGCTAAGCTGTCATTTCCCTGTAGAGACTGATTCAAACCTGAAAAAGACGTATAATCAATAAATAGATAGATATTTTTTATTTTCCTCTGAATATTATGATACAACACAAATATATATGAAGATATCAAACATTATGGGAAACGTCAGAATAACAAATTTTCTATTTTAAATCAATATATAAAAATGTTTGTCATAAGATACATTTAAAAACATTCAACATATGGATAGATGTTAAAACACCTTCGACATTAGACATATACTTGAAACATAAATAAAA
>WOGP01008353.1:0-11263 GCA_015342065.1 Leptinotarsa undecemlineata
GGAAAAATCTAGTTTGTTGTTAATTTTTGTTATAGTAAGATCTAAAAAATTTTATTTATTGTTATTTCAATTTCAAGTGTGAATTTAATTGTAGGATGTAAGTTTTTAAGGAGTCAAGTATATCATATGCCAAATTGGAGTTACCATCTATGAAAACCAGGCAGTCATCAACATATCTATGCCAGCCAATGATTTTATCAATTATATTAATAATGAAGGCATTTTCTAACTTTTCCGTGAAAATGTCAGCTAGGAAAGGTGAAAGAGGATTACTTATTGGCTTTCAGGTTGACTGTAAAAGTTATTATTGAACACAAAAATAATGAACACTGTTTTAATACTTAAGTAAACTTAAACAGAGATTTCTTTTCCCTTCATAAAAGGATTATGAATTATTAATTAATCAAATTTTACTAATATTTATTATTCCATACTAGCTTCTTCATAACATAATTACTTTAAATCTATAATGGATCACTCCTTAAGTTGGTACCATTATTTTTTAACTTGACACTTGACACATTTTGTCTCAAGTTGTCCTTGTTCAATTAATACTTTGACTGAACCACATGGCCCCAATTTAAAATGTATGGCTATAAGCTAATTTTGTTTTATATAAGTGAAATATTACAAATGTGCCATGTACTTATCTTGATACTTCCTGTTGCTTGACAAGTAAGTAATCTCAATCAATTTTCCAAAATTTTTTAACCTTAAAAATTCCTAAAAAACAATTTATTGCAACTTCAATTTTCACCAAACTTCCTTTTCAATGAGATCACTTATTTTCAGGTGAGCACTGATGATGATGAAAGTTGAAAGCGCTTTGCAAGAGTTTCAAATATTAGACACTTTAATACAACACTCTCCGATTCATTCATTCAAATAAGTGTATTCAGCTTTTCCAAATTCAATTTAATATCCAATAGCATGTCAACAGAACAGAAATCCGTCGTATCAAATTTCCATGAAGGATATGACTTTTGTTCATAATAACAATATAAATGACGTTTAGGTTAGGTTAGGTTCAAAGTGAGTCGGTCTATTCAACCCTCCACCGCAACCCGCAAGGGTTTATTGTGGCTCACACCTATTCACACTCGACCAAATTAATCCAGCTCATTGAAGAAGCCGATTAGTTGGTATGGAGAGTGGTCTTACAGGATAGATGGCAAGAGTACGGCTTTGCTGAACTCTAAGGGCAAGCGCACACTACAGACTTTTTATCGAGCGACAGTTTAGTTTGGTTGGGTTGGGTGGGGGCACACTACTCAAACAAAACTGTTCGGTTCGGTGAGGGTGCGCAGACCACCAACTGAAAAGTCTGAACAGATGTTGATGTATATAATATTTTGACGCGTTGTATTGAAAGTATTGAAGAATGTTATCGAGGAAAGCTATTATATTAACATCGGAATATTCTTTTAATGCTTCATTATATAATGCAGGTCGCTTTTCAACTTTCGCAATTACATTTTCTACTGAACATTCGGCAATATTCGACATAATTATGAAAAAATAATATGTAATGAAAACGCAAATTTATTCAAAGATAAAGGCACTAGATAATATTTTATATCAGATATCAATAATGAAATGTAGAGTGGGGAGTCTTCAGGTACCGACTGTTCAGTTGGTGAGTCTGCGCACTCTCATAAACACACAGTCTGATTAGAACTGGTCCGATAGTTGTCCAACTTTGTAATTGAATCAGAATTGGGAAGCCTATCCAACTTGTTTCTCCGCTCAGATGTCCGGACTCACATTACGATTCTATACTGATAAACATCCAACTAAACTATAGGCCGATTAAAAGTCTGTAGTGTTCGCTTGCCCTAAAAAACTGATTCGATTCCCAGCGGGCCAGGCATAAAGTATGTGCTCTGCTGTTTCAACATTTTCCAAACAGAGGTGACACAAACCGTCTTTCGACAGTCCGAGTCTTTGCATATGATGATTCAAATGACAGCGACCTGTAAGAAGATCTGTTAGACATCGTAGTTGATCCCTACTGTAGTCCAACAACTGATCGGTATTATGCTTCAAAGGGTTAATAAACGCCTTTGAGTGAGCCAATCCAGAAAGATTCAGCCAGAAGTCCATAAATCTTCCTGCCTTCCATCAAAATTCTTTGAAAGCTGGTATGTAGTGTAAATCTTATACAATACTGTGGATAGTTCAATTTCTGAAGAAGAGATGGAACAAAAATCAAGAATATATTTTTTGAAATTACTAGTATTTCATACCTGCGCTCATAGCCTAGTGTTAGAATTCATGATTAATTCAGAAATAATCTAATATTCAACAGCATGTCATTAGAATAGAAATTAGTCTGATCAAATTTCCATGGAGGATATGACTATTGTTCGTAATTACAATATAAATGACGGTAATCTGGGACTAGAATAAAACTACTGTAGAACTCATAACATTCAACATACGAGGACTGTTAAAAAAATAAGGGGATTGTTCAAATTTCGCAGGATAAGTACATTCTATTAGAGATTTCATAATATTTTTGGTGGTACACTCATATCAAACATATGCTTACATTTTCAGCTGTTTAGCATGTTTAGTATATTAGTGAGCGGCATAAAAGTTACAAGTGTTCTGCTTGTTTGACGATTTTCTACTATCGAAAATGATGAATCAGAGAATTTGCATCGCATTTCGTATGAAAAATGGAATTAAGTGCTCAACAACACTTGAAATATTGACAAAAGTACACGGTGATTATACTTAGAGTCAAAAAGATGTTTACAAGTGGTACCAGCTCTTCATATAGCGCCCCATAACATCAACAACCGATGAAAGTGTTGAGAAAGTGACGAAAACATTATTACAGTGGATTAAGTCACTATTAGAGGAGTTGCTGACGATCTCAAAAAACATTTGACTGATTTCATGCAATTTTTATCTAAATTTTTGGCATGAAGCGTGTGGCAACGACGTTCCTTCCAAAATTGCTGAATTTTGACCAAAAAAACCATGACATAGGCATCGTTCAGGAATTGCTGAATGACGTCAACGGCGGTCCAGATTTCCTCAAAAGGATCATAACTGTTGACAAATCATATGTAGTTATGACATTAAAATCAAAGTTCAATCTTCCCATTGAAAAGGCAAAGTAAGCCAAGATCAAAAAAAAGAACGCCAAGTTTGATCAAATACCAAGGTTTTGCCCACTATTACGAGTTCTGCATCACGATAATTCTCCTGCTCACTCATGCTTGCTCGTTAGTTTTTGGCCTAAAGCAGCAGCATAATCATGCCTCAGCCACCGTATACACCAGATTTTCCCCCATGCAACTTTTTCCTGTTCCCAAGATCGAAGCGATCCATGAAATGATGGCGATTTGCGACGATTGAGGAGATAAAAACCGAGTTGCTGAGAGAACTAAACGACACACCAAAAAGTGCATATCAGAACTGCTTCGAGGATTACAAAAATTACTGGCACAAGTGTATTATATCTGAGGAGGGCTACTTTGAAGGGGACAAAATAGAAATTGAAAAATAAATAAATATTTTTTGAGAAAAGTGAAAATTCACCTTATTTGTTTAACAGACCTCGTACATATACCCTGGTATATTATTTATTTCAAATAAGTTTGATATGTGAATACGTGATATCGCTTTGATTCTCACGGTATTGTCTAATCATAATTTGGCAATGAAAATGTAAAGTAAATTATTAGTATAATTTCTACTCCAAAATCAATATATTTTGCCCATGATTTCCGTTTCAAACTTTTGGAACATCGCCCTTTTTGTGAATTTTCTACATACTCTACTCTCCTGAAAGAACATCCCAATTCGAATTTCAACACTGCTATGAATATAACAATCTCCAAAGACTATTATGGATACTACCATTGGAAAAGTCGTAGCTCAATTTCAAATCTTTTCCACCATATTTCTAATTTGTACATCCTTAGAATTTCAGATATTGTCAACAGTTCAGTTGCCGCTTTAATATATCCGAGTTTCAGGGAGTATCCATTCTATAGAAAAAACGTGTGCGTCTCCGAACGCCCGACAGAAGTGATAACTTAAACTAATCTAAGTTGATCTATTTGATATTGACATTATACAACTTGAGACAAGCTTACCTTAATTTTATGTATATTAAAATGAAATGATAAGATTATTTATTAATAAAATATTTTAGTGATTATTTTGTGTATGTACATATATTATAGCTACCATAAGCCAATTGTCACTTAAATAATGATACTAATAACGTACAAATACAAAATTATATCATAATTTTTAAGCCATGTTTCACATAATGAAAGAATACCTACGTGCTTGCTAATTAGATTATGAGCACTATGTATATATACAAACGCGCGTCTAAGCCGTTGCGTGTTTTGTTTTGAAAGTAAATTTAGGAAATTTTGTTCCAAGGATCATTTTCTGCTAGTTTCATCAAATTCTTTTTAATCGCTTTCAAAAGCGGTGATAGTTTTACGTTATTTGCTCACTATCAACAGTATACAGTGTGTCAATTTTAAAACTTACAATGGGCTATATCTCACGAACGAAAGCTGATATCGAAAAATGCTTGAAACCGTTTTTAGGATAGTAAGTGGCAACTAAAGTGACATGAAAGAGAACTCACTCCAATCAAACCCCTAAGCCCCACCCACCAAAACTCAAAAAGTTTGAATTGCAAACCCGTACTTGTGATACATTATTGAAAAATGCTGTTCAATGGTATAAATGATAATTGGACAGGGTGAAGCAATAATTGTGAAAGTTTGGCTTGAATGGAATATTTAAAGAGGTTTTTGTTGAACTACAAATGTATTAAAAATGTCAATTAAGTAAATGTTCAAAGTGGATTCAGTTGTTTTTTAAACAATAATACAGCCTATTGTCAAAGTCTGCGCGAAGTTTAATATCAGCCGGCTTACTATGACTTTAAAATTTGTAATGCAACCTCCCGGACTATTATTTTGAATGATAAGTGTCCGTCGATACTTTTTTTAATAAAAACTTATTTTGCCGTTTTTACAAAACAAGTTTGAAAGATCTGTTTTTGGGTTATGTCAGAGTCAATAATTTTTGGTTTGTTTCAGACTTTTGAATGTCATTATTTTTCATCATTTGTACGATCTGAACTGTCATTCCCTGTAGTTGTCACGATGGTTACAGTATACCTGCGTCCCAGAACCAGGCATCTGAACAAAAATGTAAGTTACGTGTACGTCCGCGATTTAGTTGAAAAGTTTAGAGAAACGGGATCAATGCAAAATAAAAAAAGCCATGCCCCAAGATTACTGAATGAAGCAACCCCAATTGAGGTCCTTGGGAATTTTGCAATGGAGCCTACTGCATCAACACGTCAAGTATCTGCAGTGACAGGACTTTCACATGAGTCGGTTAGAAAGGTGTTGAAATTACATAAGTTTCACCCGTACAAAACACAAATTCTTCAAGAACTAGGCGATGATGATCCAGACCGACGAAATGAGTTTTGTAAACTTATGACAAAGAATTCGAGTTGAACCGAGAATGTTAAAAATATGTGTTTCAGTGATGAATATACTTTTATGCTGAATGGTAATGTAAAAAAACAAAACTGTCGGATGCGAGTGATGCGAACCCGCATCAATTCATAGAAGACCACACTCAATATACTGAAAAACTGAACGATTGGGCAAGACTATCAGGCAATGCTATAATTGGTTCCTTGTTCATACCAGGAAATTCAGGTGGTGACATTTATCTCAATATGCTGGAAAATACCATCGAACCTTTAATTGTGTATGAATTGGAGAACCAAAGGGACGACCAAGGCAACCTACCTGTAAACGAAAATTTGATGCACTTCCAACAAGATGGAGCACCTCCTCACTATGCATCTCCAGTTAGGCACTAGTTAGACACTAATTAACCGAATAAATGGATTGGAAAGAGAGGTCCCATTGAGTGGCCACCGAGGCCACCTGACTTTTTTCTGTGGGGGTCACCTCAAGTCAGTTGGTTATAAAACTCAACCTGCGTCACTTGGCGAATTGCGAGAAAGCATTACGCAAGCATGTCGTGTCACTACTAGAATAGACTGTTGGTTGACATTGGAGGTCACAGCATTCTGGAAATGACCTCTGACTTTATGCCTCCAACTGTCAACTACGAACTGCCTTATGAAGTACTATTCCCGAGTAGAGAATACTGGATTCCTGACCATACTGGCCTGGAAGGCAATGAATCTGCTGACTCTCTTGCGAAGGGGAATGCTGCAAGTGGCTTCATTGGACCAGAACTCGTCATTGGCATCGCTTTGAACTTTGCCAAACAAACAATTAACACCTGGATGGCAAAAAGAGTTATGGACTTCTGGCAGAATCTTCCTGGATTGGCTTACTCCAAGGCATTTATTCACCCTTTGAAGTTTAATTCCAAACAGTTGTTGGACTACAGTAGAAATGAACAGGCCTTCTTACAGGTCACTGTCATTTAAATCATCACATGCAGAGACTTGGACTATCGGAAGACAGTGTGTGTCGCCTCTGTCTGGAAAACTGATGAAACTGCACGGCATATACTTTGTGCCTACCCCGCTGGGTACCGAATCAGGTCCTTCGAGTTCAGCAGATACATACTCTCACCATCTGTCCTGAAAGACCACTCACCATACAAACTAATCGTCTTCGTTAAGAAACTGGGTTTATTTGGCCGAGTGTGAATAGGTGTGAGCCACAATAAACCCTTATGGGTTGCGGTGGAGGGTCGAATAGACTCACTCACTGTAGACCTACCTATTACCTAGGCAACTAGGTGCGTTTTTCGAAAACAAGGCAGATTTTTTGAAAAATAAGATTGAAAATGAAGGAATAACTTTTGGAAATTCATGCCAGAAAATTCTCCGAGTTTTGGAAGTATATGGGAAGCAGGTATTGAGTCTTGGAAACATCATTTGAAGAGAATATTGGGCGAAGGTTCGTTAACATTTGAAGAGTTCTCAACTTTATTCACACAAATTGAGGCAACCCTCAATTCACGTCCGCTTTTCCCTTAATCCTCCAGCCTTAATAATATGGATGTACTTACTTCTTCCCATTTCCTCATTGGACGACGTTTGACTTCGTTACCAGACCCAGATCTTCGGAAAGTTTCAACTAACAGATTGTCCAAGTTTCTTCTTCTTCTTCAGCATTTCTGGTCCCGTTGGTCATCTGAATACATCAATAAACTGCAACAACGATGTAAATGGACGAAGGAAAATGTCAACCCACAAGTTAGACAAATCGTCCTCATTATCTGGCCCCGTTATATTGGCGGATGAAAAGAGTTAGTAACGGTTTTTCTGGTCCAGATGCAAAGGTTCGAGTCGCCACTGTGAAAACTTTGTGAATGGTGAAGTGAAGCGTGCCGTAACAAAACTATATCTACTTCCTGAAGTCGAAGTGGCTACAGTAGAGTGAAGATATGCGTTCCACAAACTGTTATGTAGAATAAATTGTAGCTTAGTTTTGTCATATATACTGCATTCTTTCAGTATTTTCTGTTGAAAGGCACCCTTTCAAGGAGGGGGTTATGTTCAGAATATGGTAACTTTCCATATTTTGTGTAGACGTTCAAGATCTGGTAATATTTACTGTCTTGGATTGGTATGAGAATGTTTTTCGTTATCGAAAAATTGCATTACCCTTATGTATGTAGGTAGATTTCTGACCCTTACCACATGTTGGGTTTAAGATATTTGAAGTGGTGTTAACAATACCATTTTGTGCGATTCAAGCAAAGTTAAATAGCATACATTCCAAGAAGGTTGTGTTGTAATAATCTAAGAAAGTGAACAATGAATACAGACAACAAACACTGGAGTTTTTCTTGGTTTAGAATGGTTGGAGTTCGAATTCAAGGGGATAAACCCCAACAACTAGTTGGATCAGTTGCTGGTTGCTACCGAAGAATTTAGGTATGCGTTTTATACACCACAATAAACTGAAGATTTGATTATTTTTGAATTTTGCTAACCTCCACCCAGCGAAGAATCAAAGAACTATCTCTCATCTTCTATCTATCAAAGCTATTCGTAATGGGTTTGAGATTTCAAATTTGTATTGGATATTTGAGAATTTGAACGAATATTGAATATTGAAAATTTTCAGGTAGGGTACTACAATATTTATACCGTATGTAATATATTATTCTGAAAGTGAAGTTAGTTTTTCCATTATACAGGGTGTACCTAAATCATTACTGACGTTTCATTTTTCAGTTGTTTCTTTCTTGAAATTGTTATAAAACGAAGCATAATTATTAGTAAATATATAAATTCATTAATCGAATTGAATTTTTGTTTTTTTTTTCTCGAATACTCATTTCATATGGTATTGAGTTCGGTTAATATGGGATCTTTTCATATAGTTAGTATATTTCCCAGATAAAGGGAATACAGAATACAGAGGAATCTGAGGAAGAGATTAGGCTAACTTTGTTTGTGACGATTAGACGTTTGATTTACCAGATTTTCGAGATCAATGGACACGTGACTTTTGAAAGTCGTATGAGAACTGTTTCAAATGAAGTTGATATTCCTGTAGCACCCACTCTTGATGAGGCTGTTTCAATAATTCCTGAGTTAGTGCAGATGACATCAAGTATAGTGACAAGCTCCCAAGAATAGCAGTAAGTTTAACAGCAATTTGAAATTGATAAAAAAAAAGTGTACTCCTCGTGTTAGATCCACAGAATCGTCAAATGGAGGCCTCTATGGAAAGTGAAATGTAGATTATATTAAGATACCTCATAATGGGTTGAGCAGCCAAAACCAACAACGTTGGTTTTTCGTATAGTAGAATTGATTGACATATTCATAAATTTTCCATTTGAAAAATATAGTTTTGGTTGACGACGCTCGGCTGAATCTCTCAGTATGCAAGAAAATAATTCCAAAAAAGACTGTATTTATCAATATGTCTGCGAAAATATTGAGCAATTTAAAAAACAGTCTTCCTTGATAGCAATGGATTGAGGGAATCTTGTTAACTCACCCTGAAATTATTGGAAAAGTATAATTTTTCGTAGCAATTTTCATATTTTGTATTCCTGTTTGTTGGTTTCGCTAAAAGCTGATCTCATTGTTTCATTTTTGTTAAATTTTCTGTTTCTTGTTTACTAATTCAACATTATTAAAATTATATGAGAGAGTGGCAAATCCCATTGCAAAATCTCATATTTATTACTTGATTATTTATTTATATATCTGCTTGATATTCCATTCCCCATCAATTTCCTCATCCCAAAGTACGGAACCATTCATTGTATCAATACAGTATACTGAACAATGGAGTTGCACATTTTACTTATAGCAGAACAGTTCCACTTTTTTTGAAGTGTTATTGTTTAAGATCATTCATTGGGTCAATTGTTCAACCATCCAAAAATGGGCGTACGTAGCTTTGGTTGAATCACATAATGATCGAGTACTCACCTTGATTTACTAATACACTCTTCCTGGACTTACCTTTCTACCTACGCAACACTCCGTGGAGAGGGTTTTATTTTCCTGATTTATTTTCGAAAACTTTCCTGTATATTATGTTTCTTTCGCAAATTCTTCTGAATATTTTTATTGCCCAATTACTACACCAAACAGGTTAATATCCTTCGAGTTGGAAAACATCACAGTTCTCATTTCAGAGGGCTTTGTGTGAAGTCCATGAAAACTGATATTTGAAAAGAAGGAAAACTCCGTCTCAGATTCAAATATCCTGTATTGAGTACTTTAAGAAAACATTTTACCCCATTTAACAAAATTTCTTTCGACGTGTGTTTCGCTAAGGATGTTAGATCATCAGGAGATGACTAAAACTACTTTCCACTAGCTATGTTAATGTTTTTATGTGCATCTAGACGAATCATCATTTTACATCAATTCCAGAACTACTCAAACATGTATTGGGCAACCCGAAAAAGAAGTCTGTAATTTACGAAATGACCTGTGACGATTGCAATAAATATTATGTTGGTCGAACTAATCGAAGTGTGATAGCTCGCTACAAGCAATATGTTTCATATTTTTTATTTTATATACCAAAAAAGTCCAGTATTGCCGGTACTCATGACAGCTATGAACAGTAATAAAGGTCCAATTCTTAATAGCCCTTTGTTCGGCCCCGTATGTGAAAACAGATTAAAAAAAATATTTATAATTATGAACAATAACAAAATAATAGAAGTTCTTTGATAATGCAAGATGATGATTTGTTTAGATGCCAACTTGGTCAGCGAAGAGCACATCGAGAGACACTGATTTGTTATGGCGAGAAAAAAGTGTTTCCAAAAGATTCATTTTCTCTATCGAAAAAAAAAAAACAGAAGAACATGAAATTATCATTTTTATCAATTCACAAATACATTTATTGAATATAATTTTTTTTAATAATTATGGAATGATAATTACAACTGCCAATTGACAAATTATCCATATCAGGTTTTAATATTGTTGACGTTTATCATCAAAGTAATAATTGACCAACATATCTTCACCATCTAGAAATGAAATTATATAAATTATTATCAGTTTCATGAATTGATGATTGTAGAAATTGAATAAACAAATGACTACTTTCCAAGGGAATATAGATGCACAATTCATATGAATGAAAAGTTCTTGAGAGTAAAATATTATAATAGTAGTCACCTATTGATCTAGATATCCTAGGTAAACCGTTGATACCGTTCAATAACCAGGCTGATTCAACGATATCATTTCGGAAAAGTTGTGGAAATTAATACAAGCTATTAGGAAAATATTTAATGAAATAGACTATTAATGTTTACTCATGAAAGTGAAGTTTTCCAATGGAATAGTCAATACATGATCATATAGTTTTTATAATTTTTTTTGAGGACAAAACACAAGCACTACAGGAAAATCCTTGAGGAGCACTCAGAGCACTGCCTGTGCGAGAGTAGCGTTTCAGCATGTATTTGAATTGCTGCGTTTTGGAAAAACGTTCTCAGGAAGTTCATTCCACATGAACGCAATTCTCCAGTGGAGTTCAAAGTGTACTGAGTTGAATCTCAAATCGATGAATAGCCAGAGTTCGTCGCGTATTTCTGATCGGTACACAACTTTTGATGATATCAAATGTGCCAAGTCACTTGTGGAATTGGCGCGGTGGTAGTGCGCCCGACTCACGATCAGAAGATCGTGGGTTTGATTCCTACCTCGACCAGATATTTTTCTCGAGAGAATTTATCTGGTTGAAGCTGGGATGATTCTGCAACCGTGTTAGGAATC
>WOGP01008354.1:0-11262 GCA_015342065.1 Leptinotarsa undecemlineata
ACCGATGAGCATCTTAAATCTCTTTTGATAATTGGTACAAGTAAAATTGATCCACAACTACAAAGTATTGTCGGTGGAAAATCACAATTACATAAATATCATTAGTGTTTTTGTTTCACTGTGATTCATTTCAATTATTTGTTAGTTATTAATATGCTTAAACTTAGATACTTAAGTTAAGTTTTCTTTGTCATCAATTCTGTCGTTAAGTTTTACCTTGCAAGTAAATAAAACCGAGTAATTATCATTCTGTGTATTCTTTTTCAACTTATCACAGCAATAGTAACAACAATTAGGTAATCATTGGCTGTCGCGGGCCGGATTGATAACACTGGCGGGCCGGATTTGGCCGCGGGCCGTAGTTTGGAGACCCCTGATCGAATCTAATATGTCGCAGTAACAGACAGAACGTTATTGTTCTGGAATATAAAATGAAGTGGAATTCTACATATTTTGATTTTGGGGAGATATTTATCACGTTTATACCCCATTTTCAAAAGGTGCAGAGTAAAATAAATCACTCAAAAGAAATAACTACAATGGCTATCTTCCTGGACAACAATTTCTATCTATAACTTCAGAACCACCCGGTATAAACCCAAACAAGCCTATATTTTTGAAAAGGACTTTGCCTAAGAAAATCAATTGAGTGAAAATATCTGGAATATTCATAAGTTTTGTCTTTCACATTTATTGGACACCCTGTATATTAGTAATAATTATTTAAGCATCGCTTCCGTCAGTCTCTACAACTTTTTCTCGAAATATTTTGTTATATCTCCAATAGAGAAGCAGCTACCGTTCACAAACCAATCGTAGATACACCCTGTATGGCTTATATATTTTACACATTTTTGGGGTGATTTTTATTTTCAAATATAAAAGCTATACTTTTTGAATGTTTTTTCCAGCGGCGGATCGTCAGAGGAGGCAAGGGAGGCTTATCCTTCCCATAAAATTTAGGACTATTCATCGTAATAAATTAAAAGTTATTGACAAATAATTATGATTATTTTTTTCTAAAAATGCTTGGGTATCATTACCATTAATTTTCAATATAAATACATAATATGCCCGAAAAAACAATATCACTCACTACGTAGTGCGTACCACATTGTATAATGCATCAACAAACGTCAAACGCACCGCCCATGAACGAATAACGAATAAACCATCAACCCGAAATAATAAATGCAATACGTTGCAAGGGAGCCAAGTCTCCGACCGCTTCAAAAAACACAAGCTCCACGAGACCGAACCAATCAGAGACATACGTCTCGATTTGTAATTTTGGTTGCGGAAATTATAGCTTTTGGTCTCCGTTAGTGCACGACTGCGTTTGTTTTTTATTTAATTATTCGGACGGGATGCCGTGACCGATCGTGACTGAAAAATATTTCGGTAAATCGTTTTAGTGTTTCTTGATAATATTTGTTATTTGTGTATAAAACAGGCAGTATTGTATTAAAGCAATGCTTTGTGGTAATGTGTTTTAAAAGTGTTTTCTTTCAATATCAAGGTGTTTTCAGGTTTTCACTTTTCGTTTTTTTTTCCATTTATTATGGATAAGTTGGACGAAATTAAAAAATCTGACGATTTAGTCGATTGGGTCAGATAATCGGAATTATCGAGGATTCATTATTAGTTGGTACGATAAATGCGATTGGTTAATCGGCTTCATTAAACGAGAAAAACTTTTTTGTTGGCCCTGTATTTTATTTTCCGTACAAACCAAATACCAAACGTGGCTTAAAATAGGATAATCCGATTTAAAAAATTTACCTCGTTCTACAGAAAGACATTTTAAATCTAGGGACTATATATTTTCGTCTTGTAAATTAAAATTGTTTAGCAAACAAACAGCTTTGGATACAGCTTAAAAAGAGGCCATAATTTCTTTTAATAACCAGGTTAGGGAAAATCGGTCAAATTTAAAAAGACGATATTACGCATTTTGGGAACACGATGAAACCAAAGATTCGATTAATCGCGGCAATTACAAGGAACTTTTAATGTTCAACAAACTAATTTGGGATTTTTTGGTTTTTCTTGTATATTTCCGAAACCAAAATAGCTATGTTCGATTTTTTTCATCATTGAAAGGGTCTCTGAAATACGCAACTTTGCCACAATTTAACCGACACTCTATCTCTTATTGTTTACGAGATCCCCATGCACAGACACGAATTTGAATAGCCCCGTATAATAAAACAGATGATCATAACTGTTTTGGGAGTTATTTCTTATGTGAGTCTTTTTTTTTAGTACGTGAGAAAATTTATTTCGTTGGATTAAGTAATTGTATACGGATTTTGTTTGTTTTTGGGTGAGACATTATTTATCACTACAATTGAAACTTTCAATTGAAAGAGGTGTATTTTCAAGAGAGACTATTTTTTTCAATTTGAACAAGATTCCTATGGCGGGGATTATATCAAATAAGCGAAGTTGTATGAATGAATTGAGAGTTTTTCCTTATTCCATGTAAGAGAAATTTTACCTCTTTCATTAACTATAATGTGTAGCAATCCTGTGAATGATATCTGATTCTATTCTATAACAAATGTTTGAGTACAAACTGAATTGGAAAAAGTGTTTTTTAATAATTTAATGTCCATATATAAAAGTGTTTATTGTACTTCAATGTTTATAGAGTTAGTGGAGAAATAGAATGCCAAAACTGTCTTTCCCAAAAACTGAAACTCATTCCACAGTTTCGGAATTTAGAAGTTGCTATGCATTTTCATGTTAAATAATGATATTTTCTGAACGTTCCATGTTCTGAATGGAATCATATGTTTACAAATATATGACTTTTAAGTGCAAGTTTTATTTTCGATTTGTGCCCAGCTGTACAAATATTCATGATCTTTGGCTCTGACCCAAATCATATCTAAGATGTTTTAGCGACCTTCATCTTTGAAAACACTTTTCAAGTTAGAAACAGACAAATTTCAAATGCATTTTCGTGAGTTACGTCCATAATTCAAAACATCGAAATTCTCATGCAGAAGTTATTCGCCTTTCTCGTGCTATCGTTAGCAATTTGATAAAGATGATTTTGTTAACTATCCTACGAATTGAATTACTTACAATTTTTATCAACCAATCCATGTTGCACTTTTATGTTTGTATCGTTTTTACATTGACGCGAAACCAACACGTAGGACTCTAGGACCTGAGTTCTACGCGGAATTTCACAGCCCACGCCACGACGTGTTATTTTTCAGGAAAATGACGTCATGGCACCGCGACGTAGGTACCTCGACTATTTTGCCGCACTGATCAATATATAGGCGAGCTGGGAGGCTCGACAGACGGAATGAAATGTTCACTTTACATTTCAGCGATATACGGAATGGATATCTAGGCTGGATATTTTGAACAGAGCAGAGTGGAAGTATTAATAGAACAGTATAGAAGCCTGTAGAAAGAAAAAAATTGTAAAAACAGCATAAAAATTATTAAAAAGGGCGGCGATGATTGAGCTCATAACAAAAAAAATCAATCAAAGACCAACCAAAGCAAGGCACCTATAAATGGGTTGATAATAATTGAAATATCACATGTATACAAACAACGAATGAAAAAAATTAAATAATCAAAATATAATGCAAAAATATTGAAAGTTCAAAAAAAAAGGAAAAAATTTCAAACCGAATTACTTCACGACGTTTCGATTGTTAGTATCCAGAATCATCTTCGAAATACTTACAATCGAAACGTCGGCGTCTTGAAGTAACTTAGTTTGAATTATTTTCTTAATTTTTTTGATTTTTTTGCTATTTCTCACAATTTATATTATTTCATTTCATTCATGTCACTTCAGACGTTCACGTCCACACGTTCCACAAATCACCGTCAAATAATTCAACGAATTGAGTGTCAAAGTTCAGCCTCATCCTCCATACTCCCCAGACCCCCCACCAACAGATAACGATCTTTTCAAGCACCACGACCAGGCAAAAACGGCCTTCGTCGACTTTATCGACGGAATCAATCGACTTGTGCAACGTTGGCGAAATTGCGCTGATTCAAATCGCTCATTTCGAATGATTCAATGAATGATTTCGAAGTATTCATTGAGATATTACAGTTTAAAATAGACTCATGAAAACGGACAAAACTTCTGAAACAACCTGATAGTAGGTATATGAAAGAGGTAAAAATTTCACTTACATTGAACTGTCATTCTCACTGGCGGACATCTGATGTTTCGGAGGCAGAAAATAGTTATTAGCATATATCGTCTTCATGTTTATATAAGAATGTTGGGGTAATTTTTTGATATGCTTTTGGAATATCAAGTCTTCATTTGAAACAACCAATCAATGGAAATCTTGTCATTTCACATTTTAATCTACAAAAAGAAATGTCTGAAAAAATTCACGGTTTCAAATGTACTTATACGTTTCATTATTCTGTGATGTAACTCAAAATGCGTCGAATATTCCTGGTGTGATCACTTGGACTCTGTTCCATTTAAAATATTTGGCACAAATTCTAGACTTACTACAGCACTTGATAAAGAAATAATAATGACGTCCTGTAAATTTCAATCTTCCTTTAACAGAGGTGATAAGAAGTGACACTCTTTGACAATGTCAAATATGTACTTCATATTATTTCAGTGTTATTTACATTTGGTTGTAAATTAATATTGAGCGAAAGATTTTTTTACATCATGGTCCATAAACTAAATATCTAAACCATAGTATAATGCTTTTATCTTTATACTATGTCTGAACGTAATACGCGCTACATATTTCGGGTCTTGCACCATCTCTCAACACGTGTACAAATTTGGGCCAATCTGATTTCTAGTATAGAGTTTCTGATAGAATAGAAGCGAATTGGTCCAAACACCAGGGTTTCTATGCATTTTGGATATAACCTTTGAATATTAGTCTCTATACAAAGATATAACATTATATGAGATTTAAACAAATAACAAGGAAGACAATCCGATCAAACTACGACATGGAACAAATTTCTGAGCATCACTTCTTTTAAATTCAATTCAAGAAAATATTGAAGAAACTTTATAAAAAATATGTATTCTAACTGACGAATAAATAGTGAAGGCATTCTTCATCATACGTCATTATGATAAGAAACTTTCTTGGGACACGATTTATGATCTCAAATTGGAACTCCTATAAAAAAAACCTAATGATGATAAATTTTAATCTCCCGCGTAGGAATTATCCTAGCCTAGCCGCTTTACAAATTGCTGTCTCTTCTCCTCTCTCTCTTTTTTTTTTGGTCTTTGCTTCCTTCGGCGCAGTAGACCTAAATTTCTGGTGTTTACTACGTCAATCGTCAATCAGGAACTCCTCTTGACTATATATAGTTGAGTTTTGTTGGACATTGACAGTTGTACCAGAAACACAAACCATTGTCTGAGGATCCTAAGACAATGCCCAAACATTTTACAAATTGCTGTAATTTTTTTATTACTACTAACAATTCCAAACGCCATAGATAGTTCTGTTTTGTTGGCTGTCATGTTGTCATTCCTACCAAAAGATATTCACTATCTCTGCTCGAACAGAGACAGAAAGAGAGGGGGAATAGCGAATGATAGATGTGGGATAACATTAGTATGACCCTCAGAGTAATAAAAAATACTTATTACTCTGAAATATGACCAAAACACACATAAGATGTGTTCGGTTATAAAAATTCGGAGCTTAGCGAGAAACTGCACATTTTATATCACAGAGTCAACGGAGCGAAATATATTGAACAAACGCTCAACTCTATTAGAATGACAAGTCGACGTTTGTGTTATTATTTGTTATCACAAAGAGTCTAATACATCATCGATGCCAGTCATTTTCCACAACAGAACCGTGATTTTTTAATTTTTTCAATGCAAATGGTTTTTTCAGCTATGACTAGTGTTAAAGAAGGCCGAAGGCATCATTATGTCAATAAGGATGTGTCATGAACTTTCTCTCTCTCTCTCTCTCTCTCTCTATTTTGGATGGTCGTTGCTTCCTATCGTCAGGAGCATTTGACCAATGCTCCTCTATTGTTTAACAGGAGCTTCGTCGGGGGCCTCAGCGGTCTTGCACGAAGCAATGCTGTCACCCATTTTGTTTCAACTTCTTTTTTTCAATATAAAAACACTTCTTGATTAACAAAAACAATTTCGTTCTTTATGGAGTCGCCTCCTGCTTGGGAGACCTTTTGGTTTTTTGTTTCACATATACAGCCCCCTTTACTTGGTTATCCGAACCCCGGCCTGGCTACCGGCGTGAATAAAGGGGACCCTTTATTCATCACTTTTTTTTTGTTAATGATACCAATTTCCTTAAATAACATAATGTACTGGCACAACACAGAAACGGAGTCCCACGATAGCACATGGCATCCGCGTACCTTCTTTATGGGCAGACGTTATCAGCACATCCGTCCACTACCACGGCCACCACGGAACTCGTGTCATGAACTTTCTTTTGGAGATAATATATGTCAAGAAGAGTTAAAAATGTTAACAAAAGTGTATTTTCTAAAAAATATCTAAACCATTTTTTTAATATGACAAATGACACCTAAAAAACCTGACTGATTCTAAAGCTGAGTTCGTAGCTAACCGATCACCGATCACATTTTTCCCCATCGTTGTAAATATCGAACATTGAGCAGATGTAACTGAAGCAATAGAGCAAATCTATTGTCTCAGTCAAACGAAGTGAGCTAAACGAACGCTCAGATTTCTAATAAACGAACATACTTATGATGAATCTATGGAATAATTCGGAATTTAAGAACTCCCCTTATGACATGTGATTGATTTGAGCAAATTTTGTATTTGGATTGGAAAACATAACCTAACAAATTATGTAAGATTTGTTTCCATTTCTGAAGTTTTGACTAATTTTCGAAATGTCCGCCTTGAAAAATTCATTCCTAAAAATACCGAAATTCAATATCTACCAACTTGTAGGTTTGTTGTAATTATATCAATCACATTAGTATTTTTACAACTATTTCAGATGAAATATTCAATAACTTCTAAAGAATCTACAAATGGAGTCGATTTTGAATCAAAGATTACCCAAGAAGAGAGTACAAAAGTTTTAAATACTCTGAATGAATCAGATCCAATACAACTTTCCAGGTAGGAAATTGATATTAAAAAAATATTTTATTTTATATTAAATCTTTTTAGATATAAAATATCACAGAGCAAAATAAAAGATATTGAAAAATGGAAAAATAAAAAAGGACCATTTCACTCCTTGGGTGATATATTAGAAATTGATGGATTTAGCGAAAATATGTTGAACACTATATGTAAAAATATAATTAACGAAAATATAGTTGATAGTAATACATCCAGCAAATCCAAATCTGTTACTGCCAGTAAGAGATTGAAACATATAGTGACACCTCCTCTAAATGGGTTAGCAGAGGTAATGATCTACTGTTACTATTAGGTTGACAAATGCAGTAACTATTGTTTAGATATCAGGAGGTGATGACATTTTCAAAATAATTGCTTCAAAATCAATACAATGAGTAGGCAACTTAATCGGAACGCTACAGTGAAAGCTTTTCTAATGAGCAAGTTATTTAAAACATAATGAATGATGATGCCTATTGTTCGTTGGAATTGTTGGCCATTACTTATTTTCATTGTTTCTCAATGCTTCCCCGACATGAATGTCTGGCATTTTCAGAAGTTCTATCTTTAAGAATTTCACTTTAAATGAACTACATTCAACAATTCCAAATAATGGTGAGTTTAATAAAACCAGATCCAGTATCGGCCAATTCCATCGAATATATTACAATTTGGTGAAATGATTCAAAAATAAATTTCTTGTAAATAGGAACTAAATTCTGCTACTGGTATCCATTTGAGCCCGATTGGTATAAGCTGGGCCAGATTATCTGTTGAAGAAAATAAACTAACAAAATGGAGTTATGAGGATTTTAGTTCTATTCCAAAGAAAATGTTGCCAACAGATATTTTTATGCAGGTGAGGAAAATTAAATAAATTAAATAATTGTAGAAATAGATTTTCAATTACAAACTTTTATTCACAAAGTCTAAAAATAAGAATGAAATTGAATCAAACTGTTATATGTGGTTTTGAGTTTTGTGGACTGTATATGAATAAAATGGCACCACATTCACTACTAACGCTTTATTGCGTAAACTAACAAAATGTAAAATATGAAATGTGTTCACTGTAAAGAGTGTCTATTGCAAGTGTCTTTGTCTTGGGATGTTAGGATGAAAAACAACCCTTCAGCAGGTAGCTGTGCATGGAGGGGTAGACGGTGGGTGTTTAGCGCCCGGTTCTTCGGTGTTGCCAATATTCGACACAAACTGATCATTTTATTTACATAACACAAATCATATGGTATGAAAACTTGTTTCAATATTTACCTGTTTTATAAAAAAACAATTTTTTTTTCTCAGATATACTTTCCTCAGGATTATTTTAATTATTGTGTTCTTGTTTGTCTACACAGGTAAATTTCGCAACATGCTTTTATATCATATAAATTGTGACATGTAATAAATTGAAATGTTTGATTATATTATTTTTGATCTGCTAAATGAGAGTTTGTACTTGAATGTTTTTTACTAATAATTTATTTTTTATAATTCAGTTATTGTTGGACATGTTCGATGTTATAACTCTTTCAAGTTGGTATGGCGGCCATAACATCTTGTTTTCAGCCTTTTTCATTTTTCCCCGTTGAATTCTTTCATTTAATATCCGTATCAGGGGGGTGTATAAATACATTGTCTAGCATTTTGTGTGATTCGCCATGGTGGATGTAAAATGGTGTCATCCCATTGTTGAGGATAAGTTCTTTAAAATTCAGTTGCAGGATTTGACCTCAACTAACTACAAACATTAGAAGTTACATAAAAACTTGTATTAGTGTTTCTTGCATGATATATTTTTGGATATATTTCATATTTTCTATTTACAGGTGATCGATGTTGTAAAAAGAATACCACCCAGTGATGTGTACATTTTTGAATCCACCGAGCCATTGAGCCCAACTAGGCAAGTAGCGACTGTTTCTTCGTTTCATCAACAGATTGCACTGACATCAATGTTACTGGCTTTATTGAATACTAGTATAAATCACAATGCATCACTGAGAAATGTGGGGAAAGATAACACTGGTCAAAGCTTTGCTAAAAATAGAGTTTTTTTCCTGAAACCAAAACTACCTGCTAGGTAAGGAAATACAAGTTAATTATTGTAGTAGTTCATATCAGAAGGTTGCATATAAAAGATGTTGAAGTGCATGAAGTAAGGCTCTATTGGAGGATTTTTTGTAGATGTGAACTTGGTGGCAAGCCAAAACTATGAAACAAATGAAGGCCTATACATATATTAGTTGACTGCTCTTTCATCTGAGAGCAATATTGAATTTCTACATACCCTTCCTAATGACGCCTAAGCCGCCTCAGTTTATTGTAGATTGGCTTGTACTACTCTCGTTACATGTCACAGCAGTCACTTGCAAAGTCGTTCTCTGTCCATTCATAGTTATGAGCCGTTCAGCTCCTGTCACTATGGCAGAAGGCCATGCATGAAATAATGCATTCAATATTTAAAGGGGTTCGTTTCTATTTCACCATTTGGCAACATCGGTTATATCTAATAAAGGACAATGAATCTGTTACCTGAATGAGACAAACAAAGATGACATATTTCAGAGGCCTGCTGTTCTGTTTACTTATGTTCCAAGTTCCGAGACATTCTGTGACATGACATTTTGTGCACCTAACCTATCTTCCTCTATATAAATAAATAACAAAACAACTGTTGTTCATGAGAAGAGAGACCAATTTTCTTCTCCTGAGGATGCTAACTTTGTTGGCGAAACGCGCGTCGAGTGCAAAAATATTAGTTTGGTGTTTGGGTAATTGATCAAAGAAGTTATTGAAAGGAATCTATTAAACCATTTGAGAGACCATCAAAGTGATATCAAATTATTATATATTTTTTTGTTTTTTAATTATTGTAGGTAGTACTTATTAATGAATATTGGCAGATTTTTTTTATTATTGTGTTTATATGTATATTAATGTTAACATTATTACAATTGTTGTATATTATTAGGATGTACCCTATTTGAATAAAGCATTTCATTTCATTTATAATGTGACAATGTATTTACTATTGTAAATGAATTAGTTTTTCAACTGAATCAAGAGATATATACGCTCTGTTCAAAAAATAAGACAAGTATTCATTTTTCTCAAAAACTATTTATTCAAGCTCCCTCAGAGATTCAGTTTTTGTGTCCTCAATCGTCGCAAACCGCAGTCCTTTCATGGATCTCATCAATCTTAGGAACAGAAAAAAGTAGCAGGGTGCCAAATCTGGTGAGTATGGTGACTTAGGCACAAGTGCGGTGTCAAGCCATGAGTATTCACCGTATTTTTGAGTAGTCCGCATATTGTATAACCTAATTCAGTAGTTTTTTCGACAACATGAGTGGGAGCCTTTGATGATGTTACCCCATTTTATATCAATTACTGCGGTTCAGAATGAACTGAAGAGAATTAAATACATTTTGAATATTTTACTAACAAACTTCAATTTTGAAAGGTATTCCAATTCGAACGGACAGTTGCCCCTTTTAAGACAAGTTACATACTTATTCAACATACAAAAAACCCCCCTTCCCACTTCTAGTAATTCAGTCAACATAATAATGGCATATCATAGATAGACAAGTCACCTTTGAATTTCTTGTTCTTCCTCTGTTCGGTGTCCGACTCATTTTCGCTGGCCGAAGTCGATGAGCTGTCGTCGGAGCCTCTTTTCGAGCTGGTCACGTTGTTGCCATTCAGCTTCTCCGAATGATCCGGAGGCAGTTCGGGTCCGTACACCTTGTCACTGGTGAAACTGACGCCGTTCGTTAGCGCTTTGGAGACGCTTGGGTTGCTGGTGGACGCCAGACGGACAGTCTCAGGCTTAGGGGGAGGGGGTACTTTGGGGATTTTAGAGGACGAGACGGAGGATGCAGCAGGGGATGCTCGCTGGGTGTAGGGGGATGATTCCAGCTCGTACAGCATGATATATGCGTTGGTGTTGAACACAACTTGGTGAGAGATCGGTCGAACCTGTAAAAATAGCCAAAACGTCACAAAATTTGTTGATATTTATTCCTTTATTTGATTTATTCATTTGAGTAGGACACTTCTAATTTACAAAAAGTAAAATAGTTAACATACCTATTTTACAATAAATATAACTTATAAAAAAT
>WOGP01008355.1:0-11262 GCA_015342065.1 Leptinotarsa undecemlineata
GAAAATGTCCATATAGGACGAAACTGCAGTAACGTTAGTTACAATTAAAAGTGGTAAAAAACATAGAAATTTTCATTTCTCTTTTCATTATAATCTCCTAACAATGAGTCATTATTTCAATGTTTTTCTCCTTCAAATAATACATTGTTTGATGTGTAGCAGTTGACATTGTCATGATGAAAAATAATTTGAAGTTTGTATATAGATTTTGCATTTTACAAGTTGAATTTTTTGTTCCACACTGATATTACTCACGGCAACGATATTTTATGAAATTGATGTTGAGATCCCATTCTGCAAACCAAATATTTGATTATTTGATTTTATACATTCCTGTCAAGTTGAGTCTTCTCCAAAATCGTAAAAAATCATCTATCAAAAAGACAAACCAACTATATTCCAGATAAAGTTGTTTCTTGTCACAGGTTTACATTTTCTGAAATCGTTTTTAGTTTTGTGCCAGTTGGTTGCAGTTTACCAAATTTAAATTTTAATTGTTTAATCAATGAAACAAGTTAAACATTTTGAATTTTTTAAGGTGCTGGAGAAAAATGTAGATGAGAGAATGTACGTGAATGACTCAGAGAGGCTCACTTTATGTGACTTTAAAAGATATGCCCGATTTATTCCGTCTGATTGCATTATATTCTTTAAATTTGGAGGTTTTGTGTATAAGCACCTTTAATAAATTTCCATTACGCAATGGATATTCATAACATGATGAGGTTTTTTCAAGCAGTAACTCGTTTTTTCTGGCGTAGTTCACACATTTAAATAGTTATATGCAGGGAACTGACAGAAGCCCTTCTCTAATGAATTCTGGCCTACAACTCTCTAAGTAGTTCATGTCAAATATCAATCTCACTAGTGTATTAGGTATTTACTATCTTTCATTTAGTTAAGATTTTATAAATTCTTTTTTTTATAACAAATTGTATGATTGAATAAATAAAAACTGTGTTGGTTTAATGAGCTTTATCTAGAAAAAACGTATTGCCACCATTACACTTGAAAAGTTTCTATCCAAAAACAATTCAAATATAAAATATTAGGGATAAAGAAAAATTTTTGTGGATGAGGTGATGTTTCTCACTGTTTTTCTGGGTTTTAACCCTTACACAAAGAATAAACAAAGCTGAATTAATAAACTGCTGAAGTATAATGAAGGGTACACCCACAAGTTCACCCCAAAAAGTTAATATAAACCAATAAGAAAACAAATTCATTAATTATTCATTTGCAGGCAATATTGACATTTAATTATCGACTAGTTGAACACTGCTTGATTCTGTTTTGTTCATTTTTTTCAGATTGGGAAAAGGTAAATACCCAGAAAAACAAATAAAAACAAGTAGGAAAAAATATTTTTTCTTTCGTGTAATTCAATGTTAATATGAAAACCAACTGTGTCTGGAAGTTACTTCCTTGCATGATCTACACATCTTCGAAAAAGTGTATTTTGAAATTGATTGATTTTTTTTTTGTTTGGAAGATTCCTACATTTTTTCGTGTACAGATGGAGAAGTAGAAAGCCAAAATCTTTCTAGAAAATTAATCTCTCCTGAAAATATACTCCTTTCAATTCTAACAAGATTTCTATAGCTGGGATTGAATCAAATGACCGATTGAATGTCATTATGTACTGTCATCGATGATATAAGTAGATTCAAACTCATTCTTGACATAACGTCGTAATTTTATGAATGAATTAAGTGCTTCATCTTGCAGTGTTATCCAGATTTGAGCTGAAGAGGCAATAAGGCAAGTGTCTTATTTCAAAACATCAAATGTCCGCCACTGAGGATGACAGTGTTCTGTGTAAATGAAATATTACCTCTTTCATTTACTATAATTGTAGCAATCCCGTGAATTATATCTGATTCAATTCCACAACGAATGTTTGGAATACAAACTAAATGGGAGAAAGTGTTTTTTGTATAATTCAATGTTCAAATAAAAGTAGTTGTTTTGAAAGTTTTTTCCTTCATATAATTCAATGTTTACATGAAGAGTTGTTTCAAGAGAGCTTTTTCTTTCAGTTTATGTCTGAAAATGACTTTTTTGCATGAGAAGTAGAAAGCCAAACCCTTTCATTCCCAAAAATTTATTTCTCCTAAAACTATACCACTTTTAATGAAAAGAAGTAGATTTTGCAAATTCAATCACAAAGTTTTATAAACATATACTTCTTGAATTATAAGATCTACCACATCTACCAATCCATATAGAACAAATTTAATACTACACACCTACATTCAATATTACAATTTGGCACTACACATGACTAATTGGAAATGTCATATCATAAAACTAATTGCTTTCATCAACTAGCTTCCAATTTCTAGTCACTTTCCGCTGAATTTGGTAGACGATAGTTGCTGAATCCAGCCCTTGAATGAAATGAGAGGCTTTTCAAAAAAAGCTTTTATGCTGCATCATCTATCAACACGTCATTGTATAAAAAGTTGGGATAATCTTCATTTCGAGAACTTTTGACAAAACATAGGTGAATTGCTGACCACACACCGGGGTTTCTTGGTGGTAATATTCATTTGCAAGATTCCAGTTTTATGCATGACTGAATTTATGTTGACAGCTCTGATCAGTTAGAAAATTAAGCATTGAAAGTTTACTTATCTGCCATTATTCAAAATATTTATTTAATGACCTCTGAAAGAAGATTGAATATGTATTGTACCATCCGTTAAGTATATTTCTGTATTTGAATGAATTATTCAGGTCAGATGAAAGAATTGAATATTCATATTTTCTCTACTCACCTCAATTGGATATATTTGACTCTTGTCAACAGCGATTACTGTGCCTGTAGGAGATTTCTGATCAATATTTTTTGACTGTATTTTTTCTACTAATACTTGTGTCCAAGATCCTGGCGCTGCACCGATATCAAGAACAATATTGCCAGGTTGAAGAATATTGAATTTTTCATTTATTTCCAATAATTTGAAGGCACTCCTGCATCTGTAGTTCATTCTCTTTGCCTTCTCAACATATGGATCCGATAAATGTCTTGCAAGCCATTGTTGAGAGCTTGCTTTTTTTCCCTTCGATTTAAGTATTTCTGGACTCACACTTTTTAGATTGCTAGTTGATATGGAAAATAATTTAATGATATCCATTTTCTGCATGCAGGAAGTAAATATTGGGCATGGTATGTATTTGTATACATACATATTAAACATATTTGTACTTCCAAACAAGTGGTATTGAAATCTTCAATAAATCTGAAATTGTTTCCAACTGATTTTTTTTAATTTTATATTCTGAATTAATTTTAAAACAGTGGTTTCTTTTATTTGAGAATCAGAATCAGTGCAGAAACAATTTTTTATAACCTAAATGTAATAATGTGACCACAGACTACAGAAACAAGTTGTTTACAATCAGTATTCTGTGAATGTGACCTAAGACCTAACAGTGTTTTCCATCGGAAAAACCAGTACCGATCGAGTGCATATTTTATGTTCCACTGGTAAAACGAGTATGTTGTTCATATGTTTCTTGAAAAAAACATTTCTCTCTCTATTTTGGATGGTCGTTGCTTCCTATCGTCAGGCGCATTTGACCAATACTCCTGTTGTTTAACAGGAGCTTCGTCGGGGGGCGCAGCGGTCTTGCACGAAGCAATGCTGCCACCCATTTTTTTCGAATTTTTTATAATAAAAAACAGTAGGTTTTTTAACATAAAAACAATTTGTGGTTATCCGAACCACCCGGCCTGGATACCGGCGTGAATAAAGGGAGTCACTTATTCATCACTTTTTTAGACACTCCACATTTCAATTTTAACACAACACAACACAAAAAGGAGCCCCACGATAGCACATGGCATCCGCGTACCTTCTTTGTGGACGGACGTTATCAGCACGTCCGTCCACTACCACGGCCACCACGGAACTCCGGAAAAAAAAACATTTCAATGAAAATTTCACTCTCCTCATATCACAGAACAATGGAACTTGTTTATATAATCTGCACTATCTGCAGTGATGTCAACTTGCGTTGCCTTTGTGAGTATTTACATCGACTTGCAGTATATGTGCAATAATGGCATTTTGTGAGAATTGACTAGTTTTTGTGAAGATTTGATGTTTAATTAAATATCTGTAGTTTAAAATTGGAACAATGGCTATATTGTATAGTTTGACTGTGCTAGTATTAGACATTTCAAGTTACTTTGACATATTATCTATGAGTGACATATGACACATCTAACATTTGAAGAGATGATTGAGGAGATGGCAGTAATAATTAAGAATTAATAATTATCATAGATGATATCAGAGGAAAATTATTTTCAAATTGTTATAACTACAGAATTTTTTCTCTATATTTTATCGAATAATATTATTATTAAATATATTAAATAAGTAAAGTTTACATTTATTTACAGTCGAATCACCTTACCTCGCAGTTCCCTGTAGTCACCGTATCAGAATAACGTGTTCAAGGATTTTTTAATTTTCATTAATTTGCGAGTAAAATTAAGTATTCCATTTTTGAAGTATTCTGTAGAATTTCCATTGACAATACTTGGTAATCTGCGGTGCTCTGGTGCACATTTCTCAGTGGGAGCTTAAAGGTAGTTTAATGTTAAATCAATAATTTTCATCGTCTTCATGGAATAGTGATAAAGAAATTAAAATGCTAGATCAAGTACCCTCGGGAAGAAATGCAAATGTTAAATTACGTGAGTTGTTTCGTCTTTGTATATAGACTTAACCTCTATGTACAATGGTTTCGTGTTTCGAACTTCTAGATTTCTGTTTAATCTCTAAGTATTACTGATCAGTACCAGATGGCGCCACAAAGTTGACAAAATATAAGAAACTTTTCCGACCCCAATGATCCTGGAATTCGATTGATGACATTCATTTATGAAATAGGTCCTCAGCTTTAACGATTTGGTATTCTTTACAGAGGTGTAGCAAAGTTTGTATTGGGAATTCATGGGAGTAATATACATACACTTGTAGATATCCATATAATTTGAAATATTTCTAAGGGTTTTACCATAGAACGTATATTATTGTAGTTATCAGTGGCATGTAATTTTTATCATATCCTATATCGTTTTTTGGTTTTGTAAAAAGTTATTGGGAAATTCAATTTCTTTCAGAGGTTCATAACAACCAAAATATTTAGTTTTTGTCATTTTCGTGGTTGAACAATAATCGAGGAGGTTATTTGGGTTTACGAGCTGCAAAATGTAGAATTTCAAAATAATCTCGCCAAAGATTTACTAAAACATTTTTGGTCTTTAATGCTAGATAATAGATAGATCTTCAGGAAATGCTTAATGATAAGTAATAATTCATCAAAATGTTTAGATCGTCAAAGCGGTTATTGCGGATTTTATTACAAAAGTTGGACACAAATATTACTCCTCCGACTAACATTGCTTAAAAAGTTAATAGATTTGGAATCCCTAAGCGGTAAGCAGAAAAGGAAAATAAAAATGAATGGAATATTAAAGATAGTAAAAAACCAGAACCGATATATTGGAATGGAACACCTCGACACGTGCTTCAATCACATAGTGATCATCTTCAAAAAGAAGTTTAATCTTCCGGTAATAGTAGTTTACCTTCCTCTTAAAGATGATTTGATACTTGGTGATTGAAACACGTGTCGAAGTGTTGAAAGTAACGGTTTGGTGTTGGGATAAAACTCCAGTAATGTTGAAAATTAAATTGATTTGATTCGTCGTTCGATCGTCAAACGATGACGTATTCGCAGTTCGAACGATTCGTAGACGGTTCAAAATAGTTACCCAGCTGATTATTGAGAGTGGACTCGAGCAAAACTTTTCAAGTCTCAACTATGTGACTACACTTGACAGTTTGAAAACCATTCAAATAGCGATGCCGAATCCGGCTAGTGGGCCATTGTTTAAGTGAAGTATAAAACTCCTCACAGAAAGTTTATGCAGTGAACATTACTGATATCAGTCAGTTGTCAGTCGGTGATAAGAATTTCTTTTTTTTTCTACCTGCAAGACATTTGAGAATTTTATCTCGTGAATTAGTGCATTTAAGAGTGCCTGCTTAGACAGGACCGTATTATATTAGAAGTTACACCAATGAAAGACAATTATCCACCGTAACTACTACTCGAAAACACTGAGTATTATATTAGGATATCCAGTTTATCCAAAAGAATGAAATATCTCACACTAATTCTAATCCACAATATTATCCTGACGCCACCCTACAAGAGGGCAAGTATTATTTTTTTTCTATACGAGTAGATGGATATGGAATCCAAGAGAACCTGATTGCCCTCGGTAATGAAGTTTCACTGAAGGATCGTCCAGGTTCTCCACTAATGAAGTGTGCATCTATATTTCGCGTCGATCTGTAATTGATTAATTTATTAGCCAAGGTGGAGAAATAATAAACGATCATACAGGCTTACCTGCTTCAAATACCTGATTCTAAAAAAAGATGAAAGGATTGATTGGAAAAGGCAATGGTTACAGGAAAATTAGAGACGCCACAAATGTTCATTAGAACAAAAATAACGAATCAGTCAATTCTGTTGGCTGAAGGATAATGGAAGAAATAACAAGTCAATCCTTCAAGATTACTAACGCCATCTACCCGAAAATATACGAGCTTCCCAACGATAGACCCATAAGACCCATTGGAAATACCATATTTCAGTCTTTCCGCATAGTAGAGTATATGCACTTCGTTAGATTATATTTCATACCCCAAATTAAGTCGCATACGATTGTTTCCTGATATCAGCTATAACCGCGAGTTTTTGGATTGTGGCCGAGCAGAAAGAAATCGTGACAGGACGACTTCCTTCAATTTCGAGGAGTTATTCTAATTTGACTGTCAGGTATTCATAAGGATGTGCTCATTAAATGGTTTCTAGTACAAGTGTACAATTAATAATTCTGTGGGTCAGTTGAAGCTTCTTTTGCCAATAGGCCTGCTCTCTCATTTCCAGTAATACCCACGTGGGATGGCACCCATATAAACTGAACAAATGATTTTCTCTTATGAAGGGTTTGCTTGATGAGAAGCAAACTAGGATGGGTTTCCAAAATTTGTTAACGTCGTTCTGGAAAATCTCATTTCTATGTTTGATGTGAAGAGCTTGTATGAGGTAGTGCGAAAAACCGAATCTTTAGTTTTACCACCAGATTACATATTGGTATCTTTAGACGTAACATAATTATTTATGAATATCTACTACGAATTCATACTTGATATCATATATTTCACCTCAATGAACATTTTTCCTGAAGTACGAAAAATCACTCACTAGCAGCGCTAGTAGTTCGGTAGGGTCAAACACTGCCTAATTCTCATATAAACATATGTAAAGTACCATTAAAAAAGAATGTTTTCAACAGAAGAAAATGTTCCTGGAGCAAAACTAAAATTTGAAACTGTAAAAGGATAACAATGTTGTAACATTAGTAACATTACAACGTTCGCTTGCATGTCGTTATTTGAAAGTAAATGGAAAAAAAGTTAATTAATAGGCAGGTTAGTATACAGTCTCTAGTAAACGACTAGCGGTAGATTCAAACTGTAATAAAAGAAATTTAAAATAAATAGTGAAATATGAATCAAATATAGATGGTAATGAAATAAATTTAATTAAATATAATGAGTATAATTTAATAAACGATTGAGGTTATATCTCATTCTAATCAATAGTTATTAACTATGAAAAATTTACTATTCATTTCATGTTTAGAGCATACATATGAATATTTATTAATTTTTTGCACTGTTAAATTCACTCTCCTCGAATCATGTATCCATTTCTTACATCTAACCTCATTATTATGAGGTTTTATAAATGGTATAAAACACGTTTTCTACCGGAATTTGATTATCCGACGTACAATTCTCAAAACAGCAATGCATTGTTGGCATTATACTAGCATATAATACTTTTTTACATCAGATTTATATTTTTATATAATAAATTAATAACACTGTTTTACATGTGAATAGTTTATTGTTTGTCCCTACTACTAGTGCTGCCTCTCGTGACACGTTTGCTGTACTATTCTTAGGAAAAATGCTCATTACCAAATAAAAAAATTTGGTTCCGCCCGGGATCGAACCGGGGACCTTCTGCGTGTAAAGCAGACGTGATAACCGCTACACACGGAACCAGTTAACTACGGTGAAAGATTATTATATAATGAGAAGACTAGAAAAAAATAGCAATGTATACTTTGAAAAATATTTATTCACATCTTGAAATCAACAATAAATATTGTTTTTAGTAATATACCTTCGCTTGTGAGAACATAGCCAGAAATAATTTTGAAGTAAATTATTTTTTATGAAATGAGGAAGATATGTCAAAATAGATGAAAAAACCCTTAGTTTATGTAAATGTAAGGTTAATGAGGTAAGGTAAAAAAGTGGAACTTGGGCAGTTACACGCTTGCCAGCAAACAAGTGGCAGTAACTGTTAGGTAAGTAATCACAGGAGTAACTTTGCGAGAAAAATATCCCAAACGATGTCCCGTACATAGTCTACGCATCTGTTGAATGTCACATGTCACCTCAATTCAATTAGAGCTGCAAAATAGGGGAAAATTTTATTTTATGGGATACTCACGGATTTTCGCGATTTTTTCTGTGATGATAGGAATTTATAACACTTTTTATTTTTTGTCGGACTCAATTAGTTTTCGAGATATAGCCTGTCAAAGGTTGTATGATGTCATATTTCACCTTTTTTTTTAAGGAATAAACGATTGCAATTCACATATTTCCAATTCAACACATCTTTTTCCATATCATCGCACTTTTTCCTATCCTTTTTCATTCACTAACTGCCAAGTTTCTTGAAATTAGATTGAAATTCCATAACTCAACCTAACCTAACCCGATCTAACCTAACTCAGTCTAACCTTACTTTAGAATTTAAAAAACTATGTATCATCAACATCTAACCTGACCTCCAAATTCTAAACGAAACGTATTTTCGAATATTTACTTTTGTAAAAAAATATCTTTCCTCAAAACCTAACCTGACCTTCGAATCCTAAAAGGAAAGTATTTTCGAATAGTGAAACTTAATGCAATTTATAAAAAGTGATTTGTGTGCATCTGACAAATTATGGAATTTTATTCTAATTTCAGGATACTCGGCAATAATAAGTGATTGAAAAGAGATGGTAAAAGGTGCGATGATATGGAAAAAATTGTGTTTAATAAAAAAATATGTGACTTGCAATCGTTTATTGCTAAAAAAATGGTAAAATGTGACGTCATACAAACTAATTGAGCCCGACGAAAAGTAAAAAGTGTTCTAAATTCCTACCATCACATAGTATCATCACATAAAAAATCGCGAAAATCCGTGAGTATCCCATAAAGTATAATTTAGCCCAAAATAGTTCACCCATCGAGAATTGATTTTGTTATGGAATCATGTTATTTTATGTTTTCTATCTGTTTGGGCATTTACATTTTTTTTTGTTATAATTTAAGTTTCGGCAATACCGCTGGGGGTTTTGAATATATAGATCAACGTAGTTGAAAGTAGTACGCAATTAAAAGACGTTTTTTTATTAGCACTGCTCAGTAACTGCTGCAACTCCATATCACGAACCCCTTCGATGAAACTTTCCTCGTAGTGCCAGAGCTGTTGCTTTCTCCTCATTTTGCCACCCATTATTTTCCGCAGCAGCCACAAATCGCCTGTGACCATGAAGATTCGCCGTTCGAATGTTGTAGTTTTAATAAAATTACAACCATAAAACTACAACAAATAAAACTGAATCATCTTCAGTATTTCTGATCACCAACGAAGGATCGTCAACTTTACAAATTAGAGTTTTTGTGAGGATCTTTCTGGTTTGATTATTTATGTCCACACCAATGTCTACTGAGTTTGCATACACATCATCTTGTTTCAGATCTTGTTTTTTTTTCTTTGTAAAATATTTTTTTTATTCTATTTCAGATACGTTGATTGCGTGTGAAGTGTTAACGCTTTCTCTACCATATTTCTCCTACAAAATGTCTGTTCTTCTTTCAACAATGGGGCTATCAGTTCAGTGAATATTACTTGAAATGTACTGAACCCTATTTTGTGACAAACTTTATATTGAGAAGTCATACTGTTATTTATTTTAGAGATTTTGGGTACGTTTGATCTAATTTCCTCCAGTAATTTTACTTCAGCAATGAATAAAGCAATTTATTAGGCCATTATATGATATATTATGCATCATGTGCTTGAGGACTTCCATTTTTTACTCGTGAATCGTAATCAGCTTCTTCTACATCTCAACAGCGGTTCGGTTTGATAACGAGTTGAGAAAATTGCACTCCACATGTGGTAGAGAGAAAAATAACAATCGCCTGGTTATTTTTTTATCACGGTTCATAATTTCAACTGTATTCATGTCGGTTATTAAATTGATGGCGTCGAATTTAATATTTGAACTTCTTGATTGCTTCTGTCAAATTGAAGATATCAAATTTTTATAATCACAGATTTGATGAAACTAGTCAGATTCTTGATTTTCCTTAGTATTTAGCATGACCAAATTTTTGTATTTCATAGACTAATTGAATATATGTATTCACATATGGCAGAATGATGGTGGAAAATTAAAGATAAAATATTTGATGGAATTGGCCGATACTTGATGAAAGTCCATTGTTATATCTGCAACAGTGACTGATGAATGTTTTTCAAAAGTTTTTGGCTGGCCAGTCATCAATTTCCCACCAATGAACATTATAGTTTTCCGATTTAGCTAATCGGGATATTTTTTTGGCAGATATCAAGGAGACATAATTTATTCACTGGTCTGTGTAATACTCCATTTTTCGTGTTGATGCAACTTTAATTCGTCCATCTTTTCCCGTAAAAGTTGCAAGTATTACTTTTTTTAGCCATATATTTCTTTGAGCTTGATCACCGACAATTATATCTACGTCGTTAACTTTTAGGGTTTCATTGTCATAATTCCACTTGTTTCTGGTTTGCGCGAGGCTGCTACGGAGAGTGATACCGGATCTGAAGCAGGTTCTAATGTTGTACTTGGAATCAATTCTGCTTATCCTCTTCGATAATCTTATGATGTAGGGAGGTGCAAGCACTGGTTGTGACGCCTTCTCTTCCTTGCTAGGCTCCTGCTGTCTTTTAACCAAAATATTTTCTACCATCGCTTTGGAGTAGCCATTCCGTTGAAGATCATTTTTGATGATGTCTAGTTCCTTCTCGAGACCTTCCTTCGTG
>WOGP01008356.1:0-11262 GCA_015342065.1 Leptinotarsa undecemlineata
TAACTTTTATTTATAATATGCGAACTCTTTCGATAGCTGGCTGTGCTGAGTCGTGCCTTGAAGATGGCAGCACATCCAGCTATCGAAAGCGCTCGCATATAACAAATATAAGTTATAAAGCTTCAAATGCTTTTTGTGACATTTCTAATTTTATAAAAATTTTTAGAATTAAATTGGGTGAAGAGTGATCCCCAATGGAATGTGTTGTAGTGATGTGTTTTTTATGACACTATGTAGGTTTCCATGAATTCACACCGGCCTCCAAATACTCCCCCGCCGAGTAGAAGCAGTGTGACATCAAATATTTTTGAATCCATGTCTTAAACTCATGGGTAGGTAGTTCCTTAATATGGACTAACTATTTATTATATAAATACACATGTAAGGTATTGCGTTCAGAAGTCAACATATGATGTCCAGTTACAATTTCTTGTGATATAATTGTGATGTGAATAATTTTTTAAGTTGTTCTTTATTTCTATGAATATCCAGCAAACAAATGAAGTAGTAAATACACGGCAAGGTGAGTATTTCTAGATTTTCAAATATGGGACGTCAACTGTCACTATAATCGGCTTTAGATATTATTCGTGAAGCTCTTTTCTGGAGTCAAAAATTCTTACAGATTCTAGAGACTTCAATTCCTAGCTTAGGTGCTCAATATGCGCTGACCTATTTAATTTGTCATCGATAAAAATCCCCTGTAGTTTAACTTTTTAATTGTTGGCAGTCGTATTGCTGGTTGAAAAACAATATTTTAAATAATGTTTTCAAAAAGTTTCATGCACTTACAAACAAAACCTGTTTCTGCTTTTTTTGAAAAATCGTGTGACGTTTCCTCCAAGTGATAAAGTTTTTTGCCAGAAGCATAAAGGGAGAAATTATCTGCATAACAAATACATTTCATTGGACACATGTAATGAATTATGTCATTGATATAGACAATAAATAATAATAGGCCTAGGATAGAACCCTGAGGTATCCCAAAATAAATGTTCTCGATTTCAGAATAGCTGTTTTCGGTAAGAACAGCTTGTCTCCTACTCTTTAAGTACGATTCGAATAATTCCAATGCAGTACCGCGAATACCGTAAAATTGTAGTTTATCTAATAGTACTGTGTGAGAAATACAGTCGAAGGCCTTGCTCATGTCCCACATAGACACCACCGTATGTTTACCCGCCTCAAAATCCTCTACTATACAAGTCACAAGTCTTTGTATCGCTTGAACACTGACGCCTGTCGAATTCAATCCAACGCCCTTCGTGGTATTAGCCAGGGGAGTAGTTGTTTTCTGATAGGCGTCAGTCCATTCAACCTACTGTGTAGGTATATTCGAGACTGGCTTGAACGTTTGACGTTTATTTCTTTACATTCTGAAGGAAATGTTTAGACCCATCTGTTAGGCATCTGTTCAGCAAGGAATGAAGAAACTCTAGCGAGATAATCGACCTAAACTCTTCAAAATCGGCCCTTCAGCAGGCGGAAGCTCAGACGTTGTTTTTCAGTTGAGAATATTATTTTTGCTATACGACTTTTTGTATCATTATATACGTTAGAAAACCAGTTTAACTATACACGAACAGAAATAATCATTGATTTTTTTGTTCTTGAGCAATCACCAATATGGCTTTCGGAAATAAAGATCAACAGGCGACCTTCTATCATATGTCACCCATATCGTATGCCACGCAACCAATAAACATGGAGATTCATGAGCTATTGCGCTTGATATTTCTAAGACCGTTGACTGTGTGTGACATTTGGGTTTCCTGGCCAACTTCCTGAAAGAACTTTCACTGCAAGTGGCCGTCGATGGATATCTTTCGAATACTTACACTATCAACGTTGGTGTTACCCAGGGATCCATTTTATCTTCAACCCATTTTTTTTCTTGTATTGGAAAAAACCAAGAGTCCAATAAACAGGGTGTAACTAAATAAGTGTAAAACATTCAAGGAGGTGATTCCTCATCGAACAAAAGATAGGATCTTTCATATAAAGAAATTTCATTGGAGCATCCTTTGTTGAGAACAGCCCTTCAAAGGGGGTACATAAAATTTGTATAACAATTTTTTCCACAAGCACTAAAAAAGTTACAATATTGAAATTAACCTGACATTGTGTACTACCACACTTAGCCGGTGATTTATTTGGTTCACCCCATGGTTGAACGGGGTGGTAAACGCAACCCCTAAAATTCATTTCCTATGTAACTTTCTGTCTTATCATTTGTTTACCATTTAAAAATTTATTACCGATAGCCTGTTTCATTTTGTACAAACAATGTCTCTTGGGTTTTTTGACTAAAATAAACCAGTTCGCAGCAAAAAATTATTTTACGAACAAACTACAGAGATTCATCGTCATAAATGTGAAAATACGAAACTAATCTATCTAGGTAGGTAGGTCGCTATTAGCGATAGTGACAATCAAATTGGTATGACGCTATCAGTTTGTGAATTTTCGAAATTGAATCAATACTAATTGTGTGTTGTTGTTCTGTACTTAATTTGTTACTTTAATAAATCACTCGTTATTAAAATGGCATACACAAATGAGGAAATGGCTGATATGCATTACGTTTACAGTCTGTCGCAGGGGAACGGGTTAGAATCTTCTAGAAGATATGCTGAAATGTATCCTCAACGGCACAATGTATGTGCAACAGCACATATAATATTTGCTCGACTTCATCAACGATTACAATAATATGGTTCAATCGACAAATGAACGCCGGATTGTGGTCACCATCGAGAAGTACGAACACCACAGCTTGAGGAAGCAGTATTTTGATTGGAAAACAACCTACCACCAATAATAGAAAGATTGATTTCTAGCTAAATGTTGATAATGTGACGGTATTTCGAATGTTAAAGGAACAACTCTTATACCCTCACCATTTGCAACGAGTACAGGCACTGTTACCGCGTGAATTTCCGAACCGTTTTCAATTTTGCAATTGGATGCTGTAAATGATTATAAGAAATTGTTACTTTCTGAAGACGATAAAATTCACATACGAATGTATTTTTTCTCGGTACAAGATTATTAATTTTCATCATTACCACATGTGTGTGACTCGGAGTTATTGGGGATGATTTAATTGGGCCACATTTTCTACCTTCTCAATCAAATGGTGAGGCATACGTTCAATTTTCAAGAAAAGTGCATCCAGTACTACTGGAGGAAGATCCTTTGGGCGTCAGAAGGGATATATTTTTTATTCATGATATGGGGCACCCGCCCATTTCAGTCAAGTAGCACGTCAGTATTTAACTGAAATATATGTAAATCAGTGGCTAGGTCGAGGAGGACCACAGAACTGGCCCGCTCGATCCCTGGATCTCAATCCTATAGATTTTTCCATTTGGGGCCATTTACAGCATTTGGTTTATCGTAGTCCTGTTCGCGATGTAGAGGACTTAAGAAACCGCATCATCGATATGTGCAGGGTAATCAGAGAGACTCCAGGAATATTTGAGCGAATACGTGGCTCAATGCGCCGACGTCTAGACGGATGCGTATTTTCCGAAGATAGACATATTGAACATTCACTATGATTTCTACATGTTGTGTGTTTTGTTATCAATAAATTAGTTTTATTTATTAATCTTCAATCGTTTAATGCTGGTACTAACTACAGAATAACAATACATCCAGTTCGCATTTATGACGATGTATCTCTGTAGTTGTTCGTAAAATAATTTTTTGCTGCGAACTGGTTTATTTTGGGCAAAAAACCCAAGAAACTTTTTTGTTTAGAATGAAACAGGCTATCGGAAATAAATGTTTAAATGGTAAACAATTAATAAGATGAAAAGTAACATTGGAAATAAATTTTAGGGGTTGCGTTTTCAACATCTTACAACCATAAGGTAAACCAAATAAATTACTGGCTAAGTGATTTCAATATTGTAACTTTTTCAGTGCTTGTGAAAAAAATTATTATAAAAATTTCATGTACCCCCTTCAAGGGGTTGTATCTTAACAAGGGATGCTCCAATGAAGTTTCTCAATATGAAAGATCCTATCTTTTTTTTATGGGAATTCACCTCCTTAAACGTTTTACACTTATTCAGTTACACCCTGTATTGACGACACCACACTTGTTTTGGATTCCAAGACATCAGCTGCGGATGTACATCTTCATCGGCAGCAAGAGGTTGTATATTTTAATGAGGATCTAGAAATGATTTCGAATTGGAGTGTAACTGAATAGGTTCAATTCAATGTCACAAAAACCCAGTCATCGTTTTCTGCAAAAAGATAAATGTGTACGAACCAGATACAGGAAATGAAAGATGTCAGGAACGACATTTTCGCTTTCTGCTTCGATAAGTTTGTTGCGGGTTGAAATGGACAATAATATGTCTTGGCACAATCATGTCGCTGGTTGCTTCTCAAAAGCAGCCTATGCAACCAGAAAACCAGACACATCTCAATAGCATTTGATGCTTCATGAAGCTCAGATGAGACCATCTTTGGAACATTGTTCTCGTGTATGAAGAACCGCCGCTGAGCGGTACATATCAGAAATACGCGACGGACTGTAGCGCTACTTTCCCACAGGCACCGCTCTAAGAGTACCTTGAGGATTTTCTTGTAGTGCTTGTTTCTTGTCTTTGAATTTTTCAAAATATTCATTTATTCATTAATTTTTATTTTGTCCCTTCAAAGTAGTCCCACTCACGATCACATTTCAAGTTTTTAGAGCATTCAATTCCATATTTACACAAAATTTGATGCAAATTATTCGATCTTTTTTTTGATAACAGAACATCGCCGTACACGCAGGTCACTTCTAACTTTTATGCCTCTCTAACTTTATGTCTCTCTAACTTCTAACTTTTTATGCCTAAACATGCTAAACAGTTGAAACTGTGAACATATGTTTGAGACGAGTATATCAACATAAAAAAAACAACTATTGAATGTACGTAGCCCGCGAAATATTAACATTCGTCATATTTTTTAAATATACCTCGTATGTTACGAAGTTACTGAAGCGTCCATATGATTGTGGTAAACAATATATATATATTTTATATATCCTGTCTATCAAAGTGAGAAAGAGTTAAGATAAATTCAAATAATCGAAAATAACGTAATGTTGATAAATTTGAAAGAGAATAGTTTGATTTGAATCATTTACACAAAACAAGTATTTTAGTGAGAGATTCATTCAAATTCATTCAAATATCCGTCGCTAATTTTTGGTCAGGAAAAATGTGAAATGAATATTGCAGATAAAATTTTCTTTCATGTATTGATAATTTAAAATGATTCAATGATAAGTATTTCACAATAATTTGATCTCACATAATCTCATTTCCTTTTCTTGCAAAAGTTATCATTTACATTTGTAATGAACTGTGAAAAATCAAACAAGCCGTTGCAAAATGTTGTTACAATATAGCCAAACATTATCGTCAATGATTGGGACATTGTATCATAATCAGTATTATTAGTTGAATATTATTAGTTAGATACATACTGTTGATGAGGGATTCTGATGAAAATCATTGAGAAAATGAATAGGTGCATAGACAATCTTTCGTGAACTTGATCAAAATAGTGAGATAATTTTTGAAAGTGGTGCAGAAATAAAATGTCATTATTTATGCAATACAGAATGAGTGAAGAAATTTTTTTGAGAATGGGTATTCTTCTCTCTATGCATGTGATTCAAACTTGTATTGACATTATTGAAGTTTCTGAATGAACAATTCGATCAGGTCAGTTTCTACTCACTTACACTGTAATTGACTTTTGACACCTATCAGAGAATAAATACTCTCCGAGCTGATACCACGAAGGGCATTAGATTATATCCTAGAGGTGTCAGTGCAGGATTCTTCACTGAAGTTATTCCTGTTTATATACAACAGTCGATATTAGCGATACTGCTGATAAAACTTGCAACTCGAGATAATTGCCGCAAATTTTCTGTCAAACGAGTGCTTTTGGGAAATAGTTGGTAATGAAGAACAGTATCAGTGTCAAATCATGTTCCAATATGAATTATTATATGGAATATGAAAGATGAAATGATAAATTTGAAAAAAATCATATGAAAATATTTGTAAAGGGTATAGGGTATAACCAAATGAGAGGTGAATATGAATTGACAACAATTGGAAAATATGTGCAATTTTTCTATTTCGATTATACTAAAGAAGACAGTATTTCAAATAATGAAATTATGAAAAAACAAAAACTAATTGGCACTCCGGGGTGATTTCATTGATTCCACTGGCGCATTTGCTTTTTCAGCTGCAGAAAAACCCGGAAAAACCTGCAGCACCACATGATCTGAAGATCTTGATCTACCAATGTCCTCTCTTTCATAAAATGAAATGTAGGGTGTATCAAAAGGCTACAATAAATTCAGTACATCGCCAGAACACTTAGTGACACGACTATCATCAAACTTAAACCAGTCCGTTTCGATTATACTATTTACTTATCGAGCAGTTATTTCTTGAATGTAATAAAAATACAATATCTGAACTAAAACGTCCATTTCATTAAAACATTTTTCAGGTTAGACTCATTAAATGTACATGTCCAAATATATGATTTTGAATTCATTTGTGTAGAATTGTGTAGTATTTCCAATACCAATTGGAACAGCTTAGAGAAGAATTTCCGCCTCGACATATGCGTCGGCATATTATTTTCAGTGGTAGTTTTTCAGTTACTTATTCTTACAATCACTGATTGTTAACAATCGACTACCTCATGAAAAAGTTATCTCGACTGAATATTTCCACCATTATGAAAAACTTCGAAATTTAAGGTAGGTAGTTGATTTCCGAGTTGAAAACTCTAAAATACAATGAAAATACAAATAATCACACCAAATTCTCGTCAAACATATATTTACAAAATAATAGAGGCCAACAAAATTGCTAGAAAAAACAAAATTCTTCTTCGCTATATTCGGATGAGGTGGAATCATCATCGGGTTGAATAAAGAACGGATTTATGGAACTTTGCACATAATATTTGTTCTCTTCTTTTATAACGTGGGCCACACAGTTCTTCCACACATCACTATTACCTACTTCATTCAACACTCGCCTTATATTGTCAAAGTCGGTGACTGATTACATTTCTGCAAGTTTCTTTTACTTGCATATTCTATTCACAATAGTATTCTGTGAAGTGTGACAGTTTTCTTTCTTCAAGCATTCATGAATATTCAACGATACTGAACTTGAACATGTAAGTCCTTATTTTCAAATTCCGGATCCTTGTCGATTGACACAGATTCCTCACACGTAATATTATCATTTGTTTCAAAAGGTCTTCAGAAATCCATATTGATAAAAGTACCAAAAACACTAAGATTTTCACAAAAAAGTTATTGTTTTTTTTTATACTTTATTTCATGTCGCATAAAGCTCCAGTGTTGTTAATGATAATAATATCGTTTATTATGCATAAAAAGTACACTTCATACATGAAAGGAAAAAGTTAGCCGGATGCTATCTGCCTCTCCTCCCAAAATTTTATAGTGTGTGCAAAAAAATGAAGTTAAAATAAAAATACTTATTCACTATCAAAAGAATGATAGAGAAGAGAAAAAAAAACTAGTACAATCATATAGGTGCCAATATTCTTAACATTCTATTGGTCAGTTTAACGATTTCATTACAATACAATACTGAGGCAGTAAGCAGCTGTGATTTAACTTCTTTCTTGAGTTGTTGAATATTATGATGATAAAAGAATAAAATTTTATTTAGAACAATTGGCAATATCAGAAAAAAAACCTTCATACTTGGAAGTACGGTGCCTAGGTATGTTGAATGAGTTAACACTCAAATTGGCCGTATGTATGTCAGAATGCCTACTTATTAAACTTTATGAATTATAGGAGTTTCAGTTTAGAGTAACTCAAACAAAAAAAAATTCAAATATTAGACCTTATAACTCACATTCAGCTCTTTCGTTTTTAACAAAAATGGTGTGACTTGTTCACCATACGTTATGGATAACTTTGTATGATATTTGTGTCAAAAGTAAGTTTCATTTTGTTCGTGAAATGAATCAACTCGCTACGCTCGTTTCGCAAACTTTTTCACTCACAAAATAAAACCGTACTTTTAACACTCATATCATAAATAGCTATTATAAGTTAGGTAACAATGTTTCTGTGATGATTTCGTGACTATTCTACAACGGTTTTTTTATTTCATTTCATAAACGTTTCTATGACAAAATTATAAAACATTTTTATTTCCCACAACTGTATTGTGTTCACGGCTCGTCTAATATAATCAATTAGCATTTTGGAAGTGACTATAAAATACCACCAAAATAAATCTGTTGTAGCATCATGAAATTATGAATTTTGCTGTTTGGGTAAGGAACGACCGAAATGTTTTTTTTAATAATATGCGGCTGGGTGGAGGAAATTTTTAAGTGGAGTGTACTGACACAAATTAGCAGCAAATAAAATTGACATTTTAAAAATTTCAAACTTGAAAATACCGTATATGTACACATTACATGCGTTGAAACGTAACTGACCACTTCGACACTTAACAATTCCGCCAGCCGATTGCAGTTGATCTGATTAGGTAGCATAAGGAAGCTGGTTTATTCTACTCTACAGTTGCAAATGTGCGTGGTGATCATACTTTGACCACGCATCTATCTTTGTTTGGGTTACTTTGTTGAATGAATATAGTTTAGCACCATGCATCGTCATGGTTTTTTTTTGCTGATGGAGAGAAGGCACCATTGAAGAATAGCGCCCCCTATTGCCAATTATGTACATTCATTTCTTTCTATTTTTAAGAAGTGATACACTGTTTTGAGAATTATTGTAACAGCAAGTTGCTTCCGAATTTGAGGCATCTGGCGGTCTTAAAATACTTGAATAAAATGAATAAATGAAAAATGTATGTATCGAATGGTTTTCCCCAGAGAAGATGATATATGTAATGAATATACATATTGAATTTCATTATTTCGGACTTTCATTGCTTAATATGGAGTTACTATGAATCAAAATCTATGGAAGAACAATTAAAATTAGAATGAATAGCAGAATCATCAATTATATCAAACAATCAAACGTGAAATGAAAATATGATAGAAAGAATAAAACAATCAAGACACAATATGAAAATAACCACAATGTAAAAAACTTAATAAAAAAAGAATGAACATAAGTAAGAATTTAAAAAAAATTGAAACCAAGTTACTTCACGACGTTTCGATTGTTTGTATCCACAATCGTCTTCGGGTGATGACTGGACTATTTATAGCACTTTCTTCCATCCCCTCTTTCCACTTCATTTATTTAGCGTGAGTTGACCGTTTGGCGGGAGTTGACCGTTATCCACTTGACTACAGGTTTCCATATGTTGCGTATCACTAAGCTAGCTTGACTGAATGCATCGTTGGCAACATATATACACCTTCTTTGAACTTTGTCTTGAATAAACCAGTGTTTCTACTTGTGGATGATCTCAGCATAGGGCCACTTGATGTTATGTTGATGATTCCAAACATGATCTGCTATTCCTAATTTGCTAATTTCTCCTGTGTGTTTTTCTTGTGTTCCGCAATGCGAATTTTCAATAGTTTCGCCGATATATGATTTGCCGCACTGGCAGATTAACCGGTAATTGCAATTCTTGGAATCACAGTCCGCGTTTGTTGGCCTGAATTTCGTGATGCTACTACGGATGGTGTTTCCGATGTTGTACTTGGATCCATTTCTTCTCATCCTTTCCGACAATCCTTTGACATAGGAAGTACAAGCACTGGTTGTAACGGCTTCTCTTTCTTGTGAAGCTATTGCTGTCTTCTACCCATTTTTTTTGGAACCTTGGGAGCTGTCTGACTTCTCCATTTAGTCCAAGTCTCCAGAAAACACTGCAGCCTCTTGAGCTCATTGCGTTTATTCTTTCATAGTCCCATAGTCTATTCCACCATCCACCACGAAGTGTAAAAAGGGAAGAGGGTATAGGTGAAAGCACTCGAATGATCTATAAATAGTCATCTTTCGGAGAAATAAGTCCAATCATCACACGTAAACAATTGTGGATACTAACAATCGAAACGTAACGTAAAGTAACTTGGTTTGTATTTTCATTTCACGCTTTAATGTTTGATATTGATATTTCAGCTATTCATTCTGATTTCATTTTTTCGTTCATAGATCTCTAATTATAGTAGAACCATATCAGACAATGGATAAAATTCACTATGAAACATTGTCTAACACTTTCAAATAAAGGTGTACCTACTGTTTATTCAGAACATGAAACTTTCCAAAAAATAACTGAAGGACCAAGAATTTCGAGTGCAAGCTATTCAATGAATAGGTAGGTATTTGAATACTGCATCCAAAATAAATGTCATTCTTTTTGGAATAGGAACATTATGCTGCTAAATATTTCTGCACTTCAATAGGGCTGTTCAGGTTGCTCTTATTAATTTTCTTATCTACCTAATATCAAAGTATTATCAAGTTAACTCTACAAGCTGAATAGCGAACTGATATAGATCCGTTCCACCTGAACAAATTTCAATCAATCTGTGTAATGCAAACAAAAGTTTCATTCAACTTCCATGGATTGGAATGTAAATAATACTAGTGAAACTAAAACAAATTTGGATTTCGCATTGATTGAAATTGACCATTATTCATGTTCAGAGGCATGAATTAAGTATATATAGAATAATACAAGGCGTTAATTGACACAATAATTCCTCCGTAATGATCCATCATATACAGGTCGTTTTTTCTAGCTGATCCCACTATTCCTGGCTAGGAAACGGTAACACCTGCAAGGTTGGTTGAATTGCACAAAAGTTACCTATTTTGGGGGACCTAAATGATTTTCTCAGGTCGAAAATATCAGTGGTTGTTTTCGAAATATTCTTTAAAAACTAGAATTTTATAATTCAATTTTTTGGCATTACTGCCGTCATTTCGAGTGATATGAATAAAAAGCAGCAGAACTTTCGAAACTTTTTCATATTTGTTATAATTTGATATGATCCAAGTTGTAAAGCGACGTTTCGTTCATTGAATTTCATCATCACCTTCATTTTCCTGAATACGGTGAACTGTTTTGTGATACATAGCCAAATTTGTTTGAAAGTGGTTGACAATGTTTCGTGGTGTAATACATCAGTTCAGACTTCCATTGTCTAATATAATATAAATTGATTTGAAATCCCCGAAAAAAATAAAAAGATTAAACGAAAATAACAATTTTACTAAACACAAAA
>WOGP01008357.1:745-11262 GCA_015342065.1 Leptinotarsa undecemlineata
AGAGATTTCTCAGTTTCTGAACGAATTCTGTGGAGTTTTTTGTGTCTGAATACTGATTTAGATTGGACTAATGACTAGCAAGTGCAAGAAGTATTGTTCGGTGCCGCAGTATAACCAGTATAAAGATACAAATGTATCGATACACAGCTTCCCTGCAGATGCAAAATTACGCAAAGTGTGGCAGAACGTTTTGAAGATTGGGAAACCTATTTCCAAATACATGTCTGTGTGTAGCAAGCACTTCGTACAAACAGATTATAAATGTAATTTCAAGAAAATATTTTGATATAGAATAAAGAAAATACTTTTTGTCTAGTTTCTACTGTATTTATTTATTCGTTATGACCGGTTTCGGCTTATTTGGCTAAAACAGAATTATTGGATTATTAGCATTTTCAAGTATGGCGCTGATTACAGCTGCGGTATCAATTGTATCTAGCTTTCTGAAACCAACATAAATGAATTATTTTTATGTTAGAGCAAAAACTACTTACATTACCTGCGCTCCACAGAAACTTTTCCAATATTGCTCTTACTGCTTCGTTGTTCAAAAACATATAGGGAAGATAATTTGTTGCCTAGAAAATGTATAACATTAATTGATGACAGTTCGAAATTATATCAGACTTACAATTTACGGAGCGTTCAAAATTCTTATCATCAACAGCTTTATTTGTTTTGTAGGAAAAAACAACATCATCTTCGATCCTTGCTTTACTTTGATGGTAAAAGCTAGTGGTGGGCTCTGCTTCATAAATAGCCTTTATGGCTTCTTTCTCTTTACCTCATGCTTGGGTAGTTGCTGTACAACTGAATTCTTCACACGCACCATCTTTCACTAATCAACTTCACTACATCACCACTAAACATTCAAAATATAAATAATTGAATTAACATTGAATCAAATGACTTTTATTATTGTTTTCCCCATTCTACTGACAGATTTGACAGATACTGCAGCGCCAACTATCGGAAACATTTCCTCGAATTAAATAACTCAAAAACAAACATTTTTCCTTTTTTAATGGTCCATTTTATATGTATAATTTTCGGGAATACACAATTTTTGTTTGCATTTATGCAAATATTACGTATTTTGCTTCAAATAGTAGCGGTACCCCAAAAAATTTTCGCGCCTCCGGTGGGCTTTTCTGTATAATCTTTATGATTTTAGTCTCCCCTGTTCTCCAATGCACGAGCCGTCATTGGTCAGTCCTATTATAAGAACACTTACCTATTCGATAGAGGCGATATAGGAGAAGAGTTACTAGCATTGCTACTGTGAATTGGATTGAGATAACCTTCAACGTCTTCAAGCTTAGACGTGATAGGACTCGAAAGGTCTCCGAGCTTTTGCGGAAGACTTTTGTACTCTTCGATCAGTTCTTGTGCGTCGTCAAGCATCGACACGTTCGAGTCGAGACTTCTTTGTTTACCGCTCGACAAGCTACCTACAAGAGAGGAAGCCTTCTTTCTGTTCAGATGGATTTCATCCGATATCTGTTCAAGGTTTCTCAATGCATCTGCGTAGGTTAACTTTGCAGATGACACCTGCGCCTCCAAGCTTTGAACTCTTGACTTCTGCTGTTCGAGAAGCTGATTGTAATGGGCTTTCAATTCATAATAAGGCCTGGAAATATAAATATTGGATTTGCTCAAATTTCCATAACAACACGAACAAATTCAAATTGAATTTTTCAATTCAAACATGAAATATTGTATATTTCCATTTGATTTATACGAAAAAGAAAATACTTACAGAAACATCAACTCATGCTGTGATAAAAGGCTACTCATTTTCAAAAGGGACCGGCGAATTGATAAACTAAAGAAAAATAAAAGTCAAATAAAAAATGTGTACAATTCATGCAAAATAAAAGGTTATAAATCCATTTTTTTCGAGTTTTTCAATGAGCCCATACACGACATAGGTTTGCATTTGAAAAAAAATGTTGGGGAGGGTTGCAGCTAAGGGGTTGAAAAAACATTTCATTTTATTGCCAAAAAATATGTACAACATGAAATCAACTCACGCGTTTCAGCGTTTTTTTCCTAAAATACTGGTTAAAAAGATATCAATTTTATTCCGGAGTTTTGCGCACCCCTGTACAACAAGTCACATCTGTTGAAATTGTTGCAAATCTCACAATTTTATTCCAATTGGTAATGGTGTACGTCAGATGTGACTAGTCTCAATAATTAGGATTAAAATTATGCTGTACAAATTGACCTGTCTTGAAAGTTCTTGGGTCAACAAAGTCTAAAATTGAAACAAAGACTGATATCTAAATCGAACCTAAAAGTGCTTAAATTTAATTGAATGTGAAATACGAAACTGTTACGAAATTGGTATAAAATAGTATTTTTGATGTATTGAAATTACATTCAGGAAATTGAAAACTAGATCCCAAACACAATGCATCTGTGAATCAACACAACCACTGAAAGACAAGAGGACGAATTTCGTCAGTGATCGATGTTGAAGATCTGCTTTACAACTGACCGTCTAACGGGGAACCTCATTTCTTAGATATTCGAGGTTGGATTCCATTTTCCATCCGATAGATGTCGTCATAGTAAGGGGAGATGTCATCGCCCTTACTTATCCAGTCTTGTTTTTCAAGGACAGTTGAGTCTAGCAATAAATTTCTGGTTCAGCCTAGCACTAAATAAATTTCTGGTTCAGCCTAGCACCACTAATAACACTTATGGAGAGTTAAAATAGCGTTGTCTGGTGTTGAATCACAAATATGTTCTTTGGGCTCTGGTTTTCAGTTGGTTGCCTTGCAGTGACTGCTGTATTGCGAGACTAATCTCGTTGTTGGTTGATTTATCTTTGATATTCAAAGATTGAGTTATTAAGGGGAGATGTCATCGCGTTTACTTGATCATTAAGATCTTTAATTTATGAACCATTATGTGAAAATATTTCACACTATGATTCATTTCCAAATGTATATATTTAAAGGTCACATTGAAATTGTCAGCGAGTTTCACTTGTTATGTTTTGCACTTCTCTGAATGGAATGTCGAGATTTATTGGACCGTTTTATCAAGAGTGGTACAGATTACGTATTTTTGACATAGGAAGGGGTTTTTATGATTCTTGCCTTTCATCTACACTAGTCTTTCTCAAAGTGGCCGATAACGCCCCCTTGTGGCCGCTGGAGGCATATAGGGGGGCAGTAAAGGGCACAGAGAAGATTGAGAGCGTTGAAGTGGTTTAGGGGGGGGCGATGACTAATTCAAAAATGTTTTTGCTTTTAACACAAACTTTACCGCTCCTTTACGCTTAACGAGAGTTTCCCGTGTAACGCCATCTAGGAGACTAGACAGTAACTATTTCCTGTCCGATAGTTGTCAAACTGTACAATAGATGGCGGTAAGCTTCAATGCGAAGCGAGAAGTTTCTAGTCTCCATTCTCGAAAGTACTAGGCCTGCCTGCTGCCTCATATAAAAGCGCGCGCCATCATTCGATGATATTACGAAAACAAGTGAATTTAGTTAACGACTAGCTAGGTGAAGTGCTGTACGTGCGGTGGTGAATACTGTGAGGGGTGTCATTAGCAAGTTTTTAATACTCGATTCTTTACTCCGGCATTTTTGAAGACAAAATTATGTCGGAAGCAAAAAAGAAGAAACTGCAGTATAGCTCGGAATATATAAATTTTGATTTTATTGAAAATCCCACAAATCCATCTTCGCCTATGTGCGACAAAAGACAAAAATGTGACTTATTTTCAAGAACTGGAAAAGAAACACTCTAACCATGTCAAAACTTTTTTCAGTGGCTTCTAAGCAAGACGACGACGACGGACTCCGAGCTTCCTACACCAGCGGCAAATATTATCTGAAAAATTCCTTTGAGCAATAGTTCCGTGCAAAGACGAATTGATGAGATGACTGAAAACATTGAAGAGTCATTGTGCTATCATCTGAAGACTTCTAAATTCTCAATTCAGTTAGATGAGTCCACTTTACCAACCAATGAAGCATTGCTGTTGTCATACGTGAAGTTTATTAAAAATGAGAAAATATATCCAGAACTATTTGCCATAAATTTAGAGACGGATACAAAAGGAGAAACCATATATAATACACTGGAAACATTTTGATTAGAAAGAATATTCAATTCCACTGAAGAATATTATATCAGCTGCTACGAATAGCGCTCCGGCTATGACGGGACGTCACAAAGGCTTCATAGCGTACTTAAAAAATAAAATTCCAGATGTGCTCGCTGTACATTGCGTCAACCATAAGCAACATTTTGTTACGAAAAATTTAAGTGAGCGCCTCTCTCAATCAATGCTATATATCATCAAAGCAGTCAATAAAATCCGAAACAGCTCTTCAAATAACAGATTATTAATCAGCTTCGTGTTGCTAATGATGAAGGTTTCAACCGATTGCTATTTCACACAGAAGTGATAGCATTATCATCATCGTATTTGTGTGAACGTGGATTTAGTGCTGTGGAAATGTTGCTAACTAAAATGAGAATCGGTTGCAGATTACCAAACGCGATGACTTACGGCTGTTTTTGAGTAAATTCGAACCTGATATTAACAAACTTGTTAAAAATCATCAAATTCATCCTTCACATTAGATTAGTTTCAAAATTCAAATTGAAATGTTTGTTATAATAACACGAATAAAAGTTTTCCTAATATTACAAAATGGTGTTTTGCATTACCCTCATCAGAAAGTCTTATTTTCACATGACACACATAATTTAATTATTAAAATAATGACTGCGATTGTGATTCTTAAGATGGAGTAAAGTAAACAAATTTGAGGGCCCTAGGAAATAATTAATTCTCGAAGTGGGCGGTAGACAAAATAAGTTTAAGAACCTCTGATCTAGACTGTGCAGATTATACTTTCAAAAAATGTGATTGAATAAAGCTTTTCGTGGTGACTTAAAAAAAACATTTTTACAAAATTATATCAAATTCTCTCAGTTGATATAAAATAATTACCTGCTTTTAGATATTGCTCTCTTCAACTCCTTTTGTAAACTTTGTACTTTAGCATTAGCGGCCTCATGTTTAACACAAGCAATTCTATGTTCAGTTTCCGCTAATCCACGATCCCTTTCAGCATCGTTGACTCTTTGGGTTGCGTGGTTCAACATTTCCTGCCATGCTGGATCTGAGAAAATGTTCATTGAATAAATAAAATTAAATGTTCTTAAGTAACACTTCTTTTTGCGAAATCACGACTATGCAAGTATAGAATATTTGACTGTTGCAACAGAGAAAGGTACTTTGAATTGAAAAAAATAAACATGTGGTCGAAAATATATGGTAAAGACTAAACCTGTCAATGAAATTTGTTTAATTTCAATAAGGAAATGAAAATTGAAAAATGAATTGAATGGAACACAGATAATGACAATGTAATTTTTACCAGAGCAGACAAAGGTCGTACAGTCATTGCCATAGACGTACGATATTCTGAGCGATGATACAAAAATCCCTTTACCAGAAAGATGTGAAGAACACCCCAAAGTAAATAGAAATTGTAGTAAACGAAAGTGATAAATGTAGAGTCGTTATTTTGAATCCCCAACCACCCACACTATTCCCTCATTATTTGACATAAAACAAATTTTTCAATTAGACCTGCAGTTTATAATGGCCCCATTCAAAAAGAATCTCATAAAACCACGATTCAGCATAAATAATACATATCAATTAGTGAATAATATTAAAAAACATTATTCTTGATGATAATTTGATGTTGTTCAGAATCCATATCATAGTATGCAGCCAATAGAAATAAATGAGGTATTTGAATGTCTCTTAGACAGAAACCATGTTATATAGTAGTGAAATAAAAAAAAAATCTAAATTTCCATACAATTGTCAACAAACAAACAACAAAAGGTTAATAATGGTATAGTTTGTGTCAACTAAGATGATATTTTGATGCACTTTTGAAACCAAATTGTACCTGCCCCAGATAATAGCTATCGGTCACATAAACTGATGTCAATAGTTCATTGAAATATGACTTAAGTGGGCGGAGTCTTTTAAAATAGAACGATTTTATGTTTCTATGCATATTCATCTTAGTTGGCCCATACTATAAACCCTTTGATAGTTGAATCTATATAGCCTAGAAAATAAAATCCATAATTATCATTCAATGAATATTTTCCCAATCTGTTTCACTGGTTCAGTCAAGTTTGACACATCTATTCACCATCAAATTCACCAGAAATGGAGGTAATCAACTCAATTAATCAAAATATACTTTGTTTTGAGAAGATTTTCTTATTGATAAAGTCTACAGAATTCGAATACAGATGACACTTTAGGTGATGATTCAGGTGTGCCGGGTCATTAATGATGATCAATATCAGCATGAAGTAGCAACATTTGATAGTATACTTCACAGGCTATTAAACTTTCCACTTCTTAAAGAAATTGCTATCAATAACGTTTATGAGGTGGATATCATTGACTCCCTTCTAAAAAAACTATAAAAACAAGCAATTAACCTAGTCTACACTTATAAGTTAAAAAATTAAAAAAAATTAGGCATCACAGGACATTGTTCTACATTACTAAACCACAAATAATCTCACTCGTATTTAGAAAAAGAAAAATTTGGTCATAGCTCACATAATAAACAGGAGTATTTGAGTTGACATGTAGTTGTCCCAAAATGTATATTGGTCAAACATGAAGAACTCTCTCGAAAAGAAGAAACAAATATAGAAGTAATTTTTGGAGAAGACAATTCAGTATTTCCAAACCATATTTTGGATGTTGAATGATTTCAATCAATACATACAAGAATTCAGAACATTTGTTCAATAATCAAAGAGAATTGAATAATTACCCTTGTTAAGTTCAATTTGTAATGATGAAATCGGTAATTAGTTGAAGATTTTAGCTAAGATTGCTATGAAAATCAACATAATTTTTATTACATGTCCAACTTAATGTTTGTTCAAAGAATGATAAAAACTTGATCATTAGGTAGGTAGTAACAGTCATTATATATATGAAGAAATAAGTAGAATTTAGTTTAGTGTTAAACAAGTGTGCAGAAGTTATTGAATAGTGAAACACGTGTTGCACAATATACTTAATAGGAAATTTCCAAAAACAAAGGAAACCAGAAACAGAGGAAACCAAAAAATTACTGAAAACATTTGTAGAAATATTTCGAGGGTTCCAGTTTATGTTCAGATAGTCAAAATCAAAAATAACGGTTTGTCAATTCTGGATTGGTTGATCTACTTATTCTAATCAATTTCATTGACATTGATTCCGATATTGATATCAACCATAGAAAATATATAGCAGACATTATGTTCCTACACTTTTATTTCTTTATTATTTTTTTACTACAGTACCACAATTTATGCCACTAGAATTTTATAACTGCATCATTTCTCATGCAGTTATAATTTTAATTTCATTTTGCTACTGTGAACCACCTGCAAAACAATCTTATTATATAGTAATAGACCTAACTACCTACTAAAATTTATGTTTCAAGTATGGGTCACTATAGATGTACTTGCTTTGCACCCTGACGTGTTCGAAATCTCTAGCGAAAATGTCAATTCAGTATATGTCTGAAAATATGGAAACTAACCAAGTGTTCTTCCGCCCAAACCCTGTTCAGCCAGATACACCATTTCTCTAGCTGCACTGTGTGCACTATTCGCTCTTTCGAACTTCATAGCTGCACTCTGGGACTGCTTGAATACTTCATTGGAATAAAACCTGGCTTCGTAATAAGGCCTAGCTCTCTCGACACACATTCCTAGTTTGAGACGAATGGCATCAACTTTTACTGTACTGTCACAAAGCAGCTGCCTAAAAGCAGTTCGGCATTCGTCCAACTCTACTTCGAGTTTATTTATTTCGTCTGTAGCATTGTTCAACCTCTCTAATTCTACGTGTACCCTGGGATCCACTGTATCTGTGAATTCTGATCCATTTTCGCACATTATAGGTATATGTAGGAAACGTTTATACTAGATATTTTGATATTAATTAGCTTCTCTAGATGTCATAATTCAAGTATGAAATTTATTTCCATATATAAATAAAAATAAAACCTTTTAAAAATTCAACAATGACATTGATCTGAAGGGTTATGTATGTTCGATGTTGCCACTTTTCAGTTCGTATTGATGGTTGCGTTCAATGCTCTCAACTTGTCAAAACTTGACAGTGGTCGAGTATTTCAAACTTCCAATATGAAATCAATAAGCCACCAGATGACAAATATTGTACGCAAATATATTTTTTTCGGGAAGGTCAATATTTTTGGCTGTTTTTTGGTATTCAACCTTCCACAATCTGAAGAAATAAACGATCCTGAATTAATAGAGAATTTTTTGAATAGCAAGCTGAAATATTCACTTCGAAAAGTTATACTGTAATATAAATCAATGAGGAATTAATTTTTTTTTTAAATAGGAGAATTATTGGAGCAATAATTTATTTGGGCTAATAAACATTTTCAATTTCTTTAAAATAATAGATAAAACCATAAGAATTTTAGCATGTATATATTTGATCAGAATTGCCATATGATTTACATTGGTTGAACTAGGAGAACATTTTAAACACGCATAAAGGAATTTAGAAACAGATTTAGAAATGGAAAAATGAATTCAACTTATGTTACTCATCTCCTTATAGAGGGATATTGGAAGTTCAGTTATGAATTCAGAACTCTTCATTTCCAGTAAAAAGATTCAAAGCATGCATCAAGGAACTTTTGGAAATGAATTCAACATATTATACTACTCATATCCTTATAGTATTAAAAAGTGTTGAAAATAGTCAAAATTCACAATATTTAATGACCTAATGAATTGATTGAATTACTCTCCTTTTCTGAAATTGTTCTTACTAGATAATCATGTTTAGTCCTCCGAGAATAATCGATATGTAATGATCAAATCATTTGATAATCAGTTTTTACATGCTTTTTCTAGCGAATTTAGGATTATATCTGCTTTTTTCAGGTAGTTGAAGCTAGTCCAGAATTGATTATCTGATTGCAACGTACGTAATATCAGGTTGTTTCAAAATTTTTGCCGGTTTTTAAAGCTTCATATCTGAATATTAATTTATTCTAGTGTGTCGTGATATACAAGGATTGATAGAGAATTTTGATCTCCATACATTAATGCTTTCCCAAAGTTCAATTTTTTGCCTCATTTCAGCTCATTACTTCATGATGTCAGTAAGCGATTCACCACCCATTTTACTCTACGAATTCAAATTGAACCAAAGACCTGCCGAAACAGTCCGAAAAATTAATCAGGTATGTAGAAATGCAATGTTCTACGTCGCCCTATAGTAACCTAGAACGAGGATTTGTGGACCGTGATGGAGACTAACCCATCGCAAACCGTGCCTAGGATGGCGGAAGAACTGGGCGTCAGCTTCCATGCAGTTTTTGGTGGTATACAACTCAGAGTAATAAAAAATAAGTAGAGATGCCCTCCGTATATAAAAACAACAGATCTGTAGACAACCAGGATATCCATCTCTTTCACAGTAAAATCACAGCATACCTAGTAATCAGCACGGACACTCCCTTGGACGGGAAAAGTACGAGTCGTTATGTCGGCCATGTTGAAAAGCAGTGGACCTGTCAAGTTTAATTTTGGTATTAAATTGTTGACATAAAATTTAAAAAACAATTCACATAACACTTAAAGAATATATGATAGTTAATATAACTTTCAAAAACTCATTATTTTGTTTGAATGAAACTGTGTTCAACTTCTACTTCACCAAATCAATGAAAATAGGAAAATTTTCTTTATTAGATGAAGCTCTCTGAACAGCTGTCATTTAAAAAAACAAATTTGTCTGGGTTACTAGATTACATACAGATTCATAAGGTTGAATGAGTATAGGTATTTAAGAATTACACTATACTTTTCTGTACAGTACATACTTACATGATGTATGATCTTATAAAATATAAATCTATGAAATCCCTGAACAAAATAAAGAGATTTAACGAAAAAACAATTTTACTAAACACAAAACACTGAAATTACAAGGAATTGACATACAAGCCACAAACAAAAAATAAAAAATAGAAAATAAAAAAATTGAAATATTAATTAAAACTGAATGAAAATATTATAAACAGAAGTGAAAAATAAAAATAAAGATCAAAAGATTCCAAACCAAGCTACGTCACGACGTTTCGACTGTTAGTATCCACAATCGTCTTCGGGTGATAACTGGACTTATTCCTCGGAAATTTGACTTTTTCTGACATAAGGATGCTTTCACCTATCCACTTTTTCCGCTTTATTGGTTTTGGCGGGAGATGACCGTTTGGCGGGAGTTGGTCGTTTCCCGCTTGATAAGCGGTTTCCATATGTTACGTATCTCTACAATAGCTTGACTAAATGCGTTGTTAGACAACATATACGCGGCTTCCTTGAATTTTCTCCTAAACCAGTGTTCCTCTTTGTGGATGATTTCAGCTTGAGCCCATTTGATATTATGTT
>WOGP01008358.1:0-11262 GCA_015342065.1 Leptinotarsa undecemlineata
CTGTTTAAGAACTCTTTCATCTGGAGAACTGCGTTTATGTGGAATAAACTTCCTGAGAATGATTTTTCAAAAGTATGTAATCTCCAGCGATTCAAATGCAATATGAATCGCTACTTTCGCACAGGCACCGCTCTTAGAGCGCCTTTAGGATATTCCTATAGTGCTTTTGTTTTGTCCTCGAAAAAAATGTGAAAGTATTCTGAAGAATTGGATATAAAAATACTTCTGTTTTTTGGTTAAGTTATAAATATCCTGAATTCGTTAGGTGGTATATATTAAGTTGAAGTAATTCTATTATTGATCCAAAACTGGTCAGTAGCAAAAAAAAAAGTATTCCGAGATCCATTCCTTGGAAATACGAAACGGTTTTATTTGTCCATGGCTTAATGGTAACCGGCAAAAATTGAAGTAAAAGACTTAATTTTCTTTCGTGAATCATAACTCAACATGTTCCTGATAAAAACCATCCACACTTCTTTTGCGCCGTGACGTACATGTTGACGTTGTTGGCCAAATAGCTTACTTTAATTTTACATATATATATTTACAGTAATACATACATTACATACATATTTTACATTGATTATTCCTTCCTAATGTTTCAACAAATCACAGATTTTGGTAATACCTTTCAATTATCACTTGCCATATGTGCATTTATTTGTCATTGGTCAAAGACAAGTGACAAATACGAAACAAAATTATGAAAGAGTATGAAAGGATTTCTTCATACTGGACTACCGAGTAAACTAATGGTGAGTAAATAAAATATTCTGGATAGGTTTTTTTCATTTTAGAAAAGTCATTGATTGGAATCCTTAAATTATATTCATGTTATTTGATTTCGTTGCAGGAAGAGTAGGATTCAAAAAATGATTCTAAAAACTATTTTCAATAAACTATTGAATTGAACAATTAGAATTACTTGCAAGTTGAAATATGAATGGTTGATAAAAGCAAATTTTCACGTTAAACTTAATAATGTCAACTGAATGAACTTGTGATCCAACACCAGACAGCTTTGTTTCGACCGGCAAGGTCTCATCAGTGGTGCTAGGTTGAACCACTGAAACTGAAAGCCTGAAATTAAAAGCGTTAAGGTATGTCCCTACGAAGATAAACAATATTTTTCAAGACGCCGAACGAGAAATGTCTTCTGGCACCCTCTGCAAGGCAGCTAGATGAACTTATTGTAACGAATCTGAAGCCGCCTCTAACCGATACGCCAACCGGCTCATAAAAAAAACATTAATTCACCGCGAAAAAATGCCACCTCCGGTAGAACTCTAGTCGAGTACCGAACCGTCTACAATATTCTCGAAAGGACCTTCACCGATATAAGCCCATCTTCCTGACCCAAGGGGGCAGTTCAGAAAGTGAATCAAGCGGCTAAACAAGAAATTCAAATAGTGGAAATGAATTGAGAGTTAGAAGTGTTGCAATAAATAAATCAGTTTGTAATTATTGAAATATTGTTGGAAATAAATTTGTTTAATAATTTGTTGCAATAAATAAATCAGTTTGTGATTATTGAAATATTGTTGGAAATAAATTTGTTTGAGACAGTTAATTCTTCAACTTGTCACATTATCTAACGTGGAGCCTCTGTTATTTTTGATATTCAAATCAGTTCAATGATCAGTCCTGGCGGGTAGAAACAGCTGTTGTTTGGTATTGGATCCCAAGTTTATCTATCTAGTGCCCTGCAGTGAAAGCTGCATTGAGAGACAAAGGACGAAACAAATTCGACGGTCGATTTTACAAATGACCGCTTTGGAGAGCCTCGTTTATTTTTGATATTCGCGGATTGAATTTTCTGTCGATGCTTCAGACGGCGATTTCGTATGAGGAGATGTAATCGTTTTTACTTATTGTCAACTAAATGATTCCTCAGTGATGAAATTCATAAACAGATTTACCGATCAGTAATTTTTAATACTGAATAAATGTGTTGGTTATTGACGTCAAATATTGAATCTTTGATTGTGTAAGTAGCCTTGAATTGATATAAAGTAATCGAATGAGAAATAGACTGGGAAGTAAATTTGTGAAATATTGCTAATAATTAGATTATATTAACGAGACGTCGTTGACAATATATTTTTAATAAGAGAATGAAACCGTATGAAAGAACTTTGACTTTATCTGAAAAGTAAAAGCTTCAAACATAGTAAATAGAAACATCACAGATAGGAGTGACCATAAATGCAATCAATACTTTGAATGTTAAAATACTGATAAATACAGCTTACACCGACCTACTGACATCAATGCAAATATGAGTTTGCGTAAATATTCAATAATTATTTTCAGGTAATTGTGATATAAAATAATAACCCATAATTTTGCCTAAGATCACATATGCACAGAAAGTAAGTACTAATTAAAACAAATGTATATATTGCAGTTTTTTTCATTTTTATTAAATCTCAATTTGAAGTTATTAAAAATTTTCGTCCATCAAGATTAGACGTTTGAAAACATGAGCAGATTTATATGATTGAATCGTTCAGTTTTTGCTATCAAATATGTTTTAATAATCACTAAAGGTATTGCAATTGGTGATAAAAAGAACAGGCAAAATAGCTATTTATGATATGAGTGTTAAAAGTAAAGTTTCATTTTGTGAGTGAAGAAGTGAAGAAACGAGAGTAGCGAGTTGAGCAATTTCACGAACAAAGTAAAACTTACTTTCAACACAAATATCATACAAAGTTTTTTGTACATCTGTCCTGTTTTCATAATAAAATATATAAATTTGATATTGCTATAAAACACATTTTGACATCTTTTGTCAGTTAATCATTTTCATGTTATCGCATTTGCTGTGAAGTGGCCGTGTCAGGTGACGCCGAATAACCAAGTTACCAACAAACAGTATTGTTTACAACTCACGCGATTTATTTAAAGTCACATTTGAAGTTCTTGCTGGTGATTAACGTCTTGCATAATGAAGAACATCAGTGAGAAATTGTGTTCCCAACGATATTGAAGAGGCTGCAAAAAGAGCTTCAATTGAATTATTATTACCAAAAAAATCGGCTCAGCAGTACGACTTCGCATATTTTAATTTTCATAGCTGCTGTAGACTTAAAAATGTCGAAAGAAATTTCAGTGAAACCGTCTTAGCTTATCTAGGAGAGATATCAAAAATATGAAACTCGTCAACTTCGTGGAGAAGATGATCCAAAAGTAAGATTCAAATTTCCACCTAGATGGCAACAGGTTACCTGGAAGGATCAGAAGAGCGTGTCCTGGCTAGTGAGTACAGTATTTACTCTGCAGACATAAAGGGTATCTCTCTGACGTGCCTCATAGAAAAACTATTTCCCAAGTCATACATTTGTGTTGCTTATCTTCCTGACAAAGGTAGAATGACCGCAGTCTTCACTAGACTGAAAAACATGTACTAAGGTCTGTCTACCTTGGGGGGAATTATATTATCTATATTCTTAACTAGAAAATTCAAGCCCTGGAAGCAGAGCACGCACTCTGTGCCTGCTCCGCCGAGGACCGAAACAGATTTTCAGCGTTTGAGAAATTCCTACTCTTGTCAGATAACTTGGAAGATCCCTCACGAAATAAAGTAATCGTTTTCGGAAAAAGTTGAATCTGTAAGAGCAAGTTTGAATAGGTATGACACCATAAACTCCCACTGGATACAGTAGAGGGTCGAATGAACTTATTCGATTGGTCTGTTACTGCACACTTCCTCCATTGCATAATGTTCGGAGAACTTCCTATAGTGTTTACCCTCTGGGTGCCTCAATCAGTAGAACACTGTATATATTGTTGACTCTATTCAAAGACAAAAACACAACTCAGAAATACATTGACCTTCTCACACTTAGAGTCGATACGACTATAAAGATGCTGTGTTCAATATAGCATCAACTTATATCGCATCTTTCAATAGTTGAAAGGAATGTTTTACTATATGCAATGCCATTTATATTTGATAGCAGCTGCATCGAAAGCCCTGGGTGTTGAGTATCTGAGGGTACTAGCGGATCTAGATCATGCTTGAAGAAGCTATTGTACTCGTATAGCGAAACACGTGTCACCATTTTGTACACCTTTCATAGTAAAAATCAAAATAACTTTCATAAGTAAGAGTCGTTAAAAATGATATCACCGGGTCGATTGATAGCTTGAACAAAGTCATTAAAGTTCAAAAAATGAACAGAATGTCGAGTCACATTCGATCAATTTTCACAGATACAGAAATCCAGTAGCTGATGATGATGATGAATTGAATAATTCAATGATGTAATTTTGTGCTTTCAGACAGTTTTCTACGAACCTAAATATATAATCGTATTTTTCAACTGTATAGTATTTGACCGATGATTTGAGTTATGTTGGCTCTGAAAGCCGCTGTAGTTTGTGGCTTATTCGCATACACCTGCGACTTATCTAGTGTGACATGTGGAACGTAGCGCCGTCCTTCTGAAACCACATGTCCTTAGTGTCCAGATCATCCAATTCAGGCCAAATGAGGTTGGTAATCATCAACCTATGGTGCTTACCGTTATCAGTGATGGCCTAGCCGACGTCGTTATCAAAGAAATATGGACTGATAGTGGCGCCAAAATCCACACCAAAGAGTGACTTTTTCGGGATGAATTGGACGCTCTTCAATCTCATGTGAATTTATATCGTACCAAATGTGTAAACAGAAATGGGCCTTATCTGAGTTGAATGGCAATGAACACAAAAAACCTAAAACGATGTTACAATTACAATCAGTTTGATACATACTGTCAATTCCGCCCCACGGCATCTCAACTAGATTTCTTCATGCGACAACGAGCTTTACATATATTCCGCATTGACCTTGAATGACCAGGTGGCTACAATAAAACTTGCTGACAAATTTGTTTTCTGAATTGATAAAAATAAAAAATGAAAAATATACATGGACAATAATACGTGAAAGAACCGCTTCAACGATTTATCTCGTGTCATTTCTGTTGTCTCTATATATTATGAGTTGGAACTGGTAGATTTATGATGATATTGTGTGTGGAATATTTTTTTAAAACTATTAAATGGATTTCCATTCATCACAGGAGGTAGAATTACATCGACAAATAGAAGTTTAACTAATATAGGCTAAATATACAATTCTCGTCGAAATGGTTGAATGATGATGATGTTTCTATATACTGTCAATTCAATCTGTTGATGATGATCAGGATTTACACCAAGAAAAATTTGTTTTTTCATAAAGTGAGCAATCTCTTCTCAATTGAGCTATTTGAAACTTTTTCTACAAAATTTCGAACACTTCAAAAGTTCAATGAGATAAATTGAAAGGGGTATATTTTTATGAGGGATTAAGTTTAATGAAAGAAACGTTTTGGCTTTCTACTTCTTCATATATAAAAAATGTGAGAATCTTCCAAAAAAAAAGGAAGGAACCAATCAATTTCAAAAAGGTAACTGTCCCCACATTTTTTTGTATAAAAAGGGTGAACTAGAAAGACATAACCTTCCTATCTTAAAAATACTCTCTCCTGAAAATATACCCCTTTCCATTTAAATAAGATTCCTATGGCTGGGATTTAATCAAATGAGCGAATGAATGTCATTACGTAATGTTATCGATGACATGAGCAGATTAAACCCATTCGTGACATAGAATCGTAATTTTATGAATGAAGTGAGTGCTTTCACTCAAAATGTTATCCAAATTTGGAATTGAAGAGCCGATAAGGCGAGTGTCTTACGGTTAAACATAGGATATTCACAAGTGAGGATGACAGTGTTCCATATAAGTGAATTTATACCTCTTTCATTTACTATATTGTGTAGCAATACTGTGAATGATATCTGATTCAATTCCATAACGAATGTTTGGAATACAAACTGAATAGAGAAGAGTGTTTTTTGTATAATTCAGTGTTTATATAAAAGTATTTGCTTTAAAAATATTTTTCTTTCGTGCAATTCAACATTTATATGAAAGTAGCTGTTTTAAGAGGGCTTTTCTTTCGGTTTGTGTCTGAAAGTTACTTCTTTGCATGATGTACACATCTTTGTATAGAGTTACCTTTTTGAGCTCCCTTTTTTGTAGATTTCCACATTTATTTATGAAGATGTAGAAGTAGAAAGCCAAAACTTTGTTTTTCAATGAAATATTACGAAATTGTTGAGTCATTTTGGATCAGGAAGATGATTTTAATTTTTTCAAAGTTTGCGATGACTCTCCAGATGAACTATTCAAAAAACACTCTTTTGTGAGATTTTCAATGAATAGTTTCAAAAACGCAACACACGCCCAAAGAAGCCATTGTATGGCGACACATGATGCGTTCTTGTAAAACTGTTTAGTGAAAATCCCACAATGAATACGTTATGGATCTTCATCAAGTATCGGTCAATTACATCATATATCTTCAGATAAACCTCTTGAGGCCCATCATAATCAATATTTTGTTCACCCAGAATGAATATCAAATTTTTATATTATTATTGTTACGGTATTGAATTCAATATTATACTTGAAGCATTTGTAGAAAGTGTATATTTTTCGACAAAATGGTTAAGGTTTTTGTGACCGAGATTTTCAGTGTTTGTCGGGTTTGAAGGTGGTCAAATTTTGAAATATTTTCCAGACTTTTCATCATCGGAGACAACTCAGAATTCATAAGCCTCTGAAGAAGCTAGCCAGTCATGCCAGCGAAACGTCAAGAAGAAACTCCAAAATTCGGCGGCCGTCAAACCCGAAAAATAGCGACACTGTATACTTTCATTAAACTATATATTTATATTGCAGAAAGTCCTCAAATATCTATCGGTGATATGTGAAATAAAAAAACATCGACAAAAACCGTCAAGCGATATTCGTCCTCCGACCCTCCATATGTTTCATAGTGGCGCTAGGTTGAAACACGAAGTCATTGTTGAAGGAGAGGCCTGATAAAGGCTGAGCGCCTGAGCATACATCAATTTAAGTGAAAGCGATAACATCTTCCCTTATGAAAAGGTCATCTATGCCTATCGATAGAAAGTTAGGTTAGGGCCTTCCACCGCAAACCGCAAGGGTTTTTTGTGGCTTACATATCGACATATTGATAGACGACTCAATCTCAATATCGACGAAAAACGAGGCTCCCCGAAACGTTCAAATACTACAACTCCGCTTCCATAGCTTTATTTTATTGTTGTAATTTTTCTTGATGATATGCCCAACTATTGGAGACACTTTGAGTTGATTAGAAACTTCTACTCACAAGGTATAGTCGAAGTTAAAGATATTGTGCACTCTTGAAGGTGTCAGCACTCTCAAAAACCAAAAAACCAATACATAGAAATTAACTGGCTGCGAACTAGTCCACGTGGACTGTATACTTGACGGTTCGTATTGGATAACTTTTACTAACCGAGTTTCATTATTGGCTGAAGAGTCATAACATTGAATTTGAAGTCATGTTACGGTGACGAATAGAAATCGGGGAATGCGGCCTTGGTTATCGCCGTCATGTTCAGTTCAGGAACTGGTGGTGATTTGAGTGTTGAAATTCGATATTAGGGCAGTTATAATAACTTAAAATTTTTGTTATCTGTTTGAAATGTGGCGTCCTTGGACAAGTACTAATAATAATAACGAGTGTGATAACAACGCAGACATTTTCCAGTGTTGTGATTCCAATAGCGATGGTGAACAATGCGAAAAAAAATACCAGTGAATAAGATTCGAATGCCTTTCAAAATTGAAACACAGAGAGTATGTTTCTATGAATATAAGAATCTACATCTCCAGTTTGGTTTCTAGGAAAACAAACTATCACAAGCAACATTAGATTTGACCGAACTGTACATAAAATAGTCAAAAATAAACCTTATGAACGCAAGATGCGATGTGATACAGGATCACCAAAACCTTTAGATGTTCATCTAATGAAATCATTTGAAAAAACAATATACGACCGTTACAAAAGCAATGAGATTCCTACAACTTAAATCATAAGGAATAAATTGAATACTTCCGGCCATAACGTGAATTGCTGTGACAAAACTCTTCAAAATAGGATAAAGAAATTAGGATTTACATTTAAAATAATTACAAAACGTTAAGCAGTTATGGGAATCAGAAGAATAGTGGAATTGCGTAACAAATACTTTGAACAAACAACTAAATATAGACAAGAACAACGACAGATTTTCTATTTGGACGAAACTTGGTATGACACTCACGACACAGTTACGAAAGGGTGGACTGGACTGATGGTTCGAGAATGTGTACGGCTAACATGCCTGCAAACAAAGGATCGCAAAAAATCATTGTGTATTACGGAGGAAGTGAAGGAAGGGTTCCGAATTCTTAGAAATTTTGTGGAAAACACTTGAAGACTGCAATGTTGACTATCATAAGAACATGGAAGCTAATATTTTCGAGGAATGGTTTAAAAACACATTGATCCCAAATTTGGATGCGAGTAGTCTAATAGTTCTTGACAACGCTTCCTATCATTCGTGACAGCTCATCAAAGTTCCGAATAAAAATTCAAAGAAAGAATTCATACAAAGTTTTTTAATGATGATTTTAATGAAATGATTAAAAAAGTAATTTTAGTTGAAAAAAACTTTATGGAGATTGGACAATTCCATATTAATGGAGAAAATAAATATTGATTTAAATGACAGCAATAGCAAAACAGAGAATATGGAAGAGGAATGATAAGAAACTTTCGAAGAAAATTAGTGAAGTGTTATTGGAGCGATCGATTTCATATACATTTACCTATGTATGTGAGTAAGTAATATTCAGTTGTACTATATCGTTTACTTGAACTATACGGTTAACTATTGGTCAACATATCAGTTGAATTGAAGATCATCACAAAGTTATTGAAGAAACCATAATTTAGTGCCATTATCGTATCAAATACAATAATTTGTGGTGATTTCAGGCAGTTCAGGCAAGTGGTAATTTTGCTGTTGAGCAACAAAAAACAATAAGCATTATCCACCAACTTAATTACTTCAATAGTCTTTAAAAGCTATCTAAACTAATCAAAACTTGCAAATTATTCAACCGATTTCGATTCAATTATAGAAAGCTATATATATTATCTGCTCGCTGTATTTTATTTTCAACAAATTAAGAGATCTTTACAGCAGTTAGCATTCATTTATTGCTCACTAACACACATAAATATCCAAACAAGCCTTCTTCATTTTGCTTCCTTTTTAAATTATCATATTTTTTGAATCTGTTTTTAGTTTCCATTGATTATTCCAAGTAATTTATTATTTTGGCTTAGAATGACTTTCGAAATATCTATTCGTGACTTTTTAGACGACAAGGACAACTGAAAAGTTCAACTGATGACAAGGACAACTGAAAAGTTCAACTGATATTTGATTTGGTGTTTCAACGTTTTATAAAATGAAATAATTGAACAATTTTGATACCATTGTCACATATATCTCTACATTACTATAGGTTCATTATATAAGGAGGTACAAGGACAAAACGGGATATATCAATGAATATTTTTGTCAGTTAAAAATAATAATTCTTCACATATAGTCAGTAGGCATACCTGGAGACTGACTATAAATCAAATCATTTAAACGAACAATTCGTTCAGACTCCCTACACTGTAGGTTAATAGACTGACCCCTATCAGAATACAACTACTCCCCTGGCTAATACCACGGAGGGCGTTGGATTATATCCGACAGGTGTCAGTGCAGGATTCTTCACTGAAGTTATTTCTGCATATGCTGTTGACGATACAACTACCGCAATGGATTTTCAATTATTGAAACACTCTTTCAGACCGGTTTCGGACTGTTTGGCCGCAGCCTATCCAAAATTTGCCGAATTCCTTGTATAAGGAATGAAAACTTTTCACATATAGTCAGTGGGCATACTTGAAGACTGGCTATCAATCAAATCATCTGAAGGAACAATTAGTTTAGGTCAGTCTCAACTCCTTGCACTGTAGACTGGCCTGAAAGATTTGTTCCTTTAGATGATTCGATTGAGACAGTCTTCAAGTATGCTCACTGACTATATGTGAAAACTTGTCTTTCCTTATACGAAGAATGGGGCAAATTTCGGATATGCGGTTGGTTACCTCGTTCACAGGCAGATGGGGCGATGACAAATCAGTTATTTGTTGTTCGCTTCAGCATAGTTCGAGAAATGATACTCTGAAGAAATTGGATTTTTTGGATTTTCAGTTATAGGAAATCATCGACTGAATGTGGATGATAGACATTACTTTGCGCTGACCAGTGGCCAAACAGCTCGAAACCGGTCTGCATCGCCAACAGTATATGCAGAAATAACTTCAGTAAAGAATCCTACACTGACACCGGATATATTCCAACGCCTTTTGTGGTATTAGCCAGGGGAGTAGTTGCCCATTAACTTACAGTGTAGGTTAATGAACAGTTGAGACTGGCCTAAACGAATTATTTCTTTAGGTGATTTGAAATAATAATTATTATCGAGTTCATGGCTAGGAGCGTGCTTTCCTATCTACGCCTACAAAAAATAGCGATGTTATCGACAATTCAACACGATTAAAACAAATTGAATCCACCAATACTTTCACCGTGATTTAACGTAACTAAAATTTAATCGAGTAGTTATAAAACTTTTCGCCCGAAGCTCCCCAATGAGAACTGTACATATTAGAAAATTATTACACAATAACAGCGTAATAAAAACAACTGCAAAAAATGCATTCGACTAGAAACGAAATATGAAATCAAACTTCACACGTGATAGAACAACCAAATTATTCATTAGCGGTATCGTAAACGCGAAGATTTCACGTTTCTAATCTATTTCATCAATCGAAAATATATGAAAACTTAATTATAGGAGGTTTATTACTCTTAGCTAATCAGTGAAAATAACAAGAGTTTGAAATTCAATTTTGCAGGAGTATGACTTGGTATGGTCAATTTTTAGATTTGCTGACTGTGTTGATAGTTCTTAGTTTGAGAAAATATTTTTAAAAGGAAACTCGAAAAATTCAATTCTCCCGACGTACTTTAATGAAATGAATGAAAATACCTTTGCCTAATTTACACTAGTTATTTATTTTTACGACCGCTTTCGAGTATAATTCCATTATCAAATATAAGACTAATTAATACATTTGACTGACTGACGGACATCTTCATTTCATTCAGGATTTGGAGCTTAGCCCCCCTACCCTTTTGGCTGATTTTTGTCTAGAGGGACAAATGAGTTCATGACTGAGGGGGTGGCGACATGAAGTCCTCACACAT
>WOGP01008359.1:0-11262 GCA_015342065.1 Leptinotarsa undecemlineata
CTCTTTTTTTTGTATCAAGATGGAGTAGTAGAAAGCCAAAAACTTTCTTTCCCAAAAATTAATCACTCCTAAAAAATATAACCCCTTCAATACAAACATGAAGTCATATCTTTCAAAATGAAGTATATCTATTCATGACTGAATTTGCTATTCTCGACTTGAAACCATTTTCAATGCTTGGTTATGGAATAAAGAATTACAGAAAAACATTCCCTTGCACAAAAGGAACACTCTGTAATAAGTCAGTGGAGAAGCAAAAAAAAATTCTTAAGAACTTATCTTTTATTAAAATTCTCATTTTTCTTTCATTTTCTGCTTTAAAGAAAAAGTATTTTGGCTTTAAACTTCTCCAGTTCAGAATGAACTCTCTGCGAAGATGTGTTGAAGTTTCTTTCAGAAATAAATTGGAATACAAAGACCTTCCGAAGCAACTACTCTCACATGGACATTAATTACACGAAAGAGAGTGTATTTCCCAAACTTCTACATTTTTGGCTTTATACTTCTCCATATTGATACAGAAAAATGTGGGAAATAGAAAGCCAAAATCTTTCTTTCCCAAACATGTTGTTTGGTGTTCGCTTCAGTTTAGTTCGAGGAATGATACACTGAAGGAAATTCGAATTTCAATTATGGAATATCAATAGATTCTATGCTGATGATGGCCAGTACCTTACACTGACGAGAGGCCAAATAGCCCGAAACCGTTCTGCAAGTGTACCCCTTCAAAAATTCAAAATAAATTCCGGCAGTTGTATCCCCAACAACATATGCAGGAAATACTTCAGTGAATATTCCGGCGCTGACACCTGTCAGATATAATCCCATGCCATTAGTGGTATTAGCCAGGGGAGTAGTTGTTTTATGATAAGTGTCAGTCCATTGACCTACAGTGTGGAGAGTTGAGACTGACCTGAAAAAAATGTTCCTTTATATGATTTTCTTTCCCTAAAATTAACTTTTCCCTTCCAAAATCTGTGAACTATATGTTTTTTGCCCTACCAAAGACAATCCACAAAATTGTAAACTAGTGCTCAAAACGCAATACGACAATACGCAACAGAAATCGATCGTTAGGCTGTTGGGCTCGAACAACCATTTCACATAGCGATGGATTGAATGAATACAACGATTCATTTACACTGTTAGTTCCAGCCATAGGAATTTAATTTGAAAGAAGAATATTTTCATGAAAGATCCGTTTTGGAAAGTTTCACACATTTTTCATAAAGATGGATGAGATGAAGCAAAAAAGGGTTCTCCCAAAAACTTATCTCTCCTCCGCTTCCATTCATTCAGAATTCCATTCAGAGACGAAGATTACAATCTCAATTTGGGAGATTGCTGAAGTAACTCTTGAAATTCCACGACCACCACGTTTTAATAAGGAAAGATAGAATGCAGACCATAAAATGAACCGTCTGGCTGAAAGTAATCCGCATTGCCCCAAATAAGCGAAAGAGAGACTGTGACCACCTAACATCAAACTGGGAAAATAACGGATGTCTTAATGGAAGAATTTCACGTCGGAAACGTGCTGGATGTCATTAAATGCCAGGAAACTGAAGGTTTCTACATTTTATTTCCGTAGCATACAATGGGAAATAATTCTTTCACAGAAAGTCTTGTTTTTTATTGAACAGTTATGAAATAATGTATTTCTATGGTACATTCGGTATTGTGTGAGAATTGAAGAATTTTGAGAATGCAAACATGCCGGTACATCAAAGAAAGCAACATAGTCGTCTCAAGCAAGTGGCACTGCAATTCATCCATCAAGTCACTGAGATGTTACAACCCGTTGTGCCCTTTGAGGACACCGCTAATGAGCCATTAAAATATTGACTTAACTTCAAAAGAGGCGACCAACGCTGTTTATCATATTGCGTTGAAACATTTTCATTTTCTACTCAACAATTACTAATACTTCCGAAATTCACATCATGAACCTTTATATTTTAATTTTATAATTTTAAATCTTGAAATTATAAAACAATAACAAAAATTAATTGGCGCTCCGAGGCGACTTCATTGATTCCAGCAGCGCATTTGCTTTTTCAGCTGCAGGAAATCCCGGTAAAACCTGCAGCACCACATCATCTGAAGATCTTGATCTGCCAATGTGCTATCTCCAAAGGCTCCAATAAATTCAAGAAATTCAAGTGACACGACTATCGTCAAACTTAAACCAGTCCGATTAGTCTTCGACCAATGCGTGATAATGACCAGATTCAACGTCAGTAAACAATGACTACATGAAGATTATAATAGTGGTCTGCTAGATTGAAGTGTTCGACAAAATGCCTTGAATTCTTCAGAAAAGACGATGTTTCTCCTTGTAATGGTTGTATTATGGGACGTAAAAATCTAGACAATATTACAAGGACAACCATTATAAAGAAAAACATCGTCTTTTGTGAAGAATTCAAGGCATTTTGTCGAACTACTAGGGTCAATTGAAGTCACACAGGAAGATCAACTGATTAGTTTCGACGTGACACCAACGTTCTGGTCGAAGAAGCACTCCAAATCATATAGAGAAAGCTATACGAAGACGATAACCTGAAAGGTAGAACCTATAGAAGTAATTATGGAAATACTAGGATACTGTGTACGAAACTGTTATTTCCAACTGAAGGACGAATTCTTCACACAATATGAGTGACTGCCAAAGGGATCGCCACTTTCACCTGTCATAGCCAACATATATATGGAGTGGTTTGAACTCTGGCTATTGAAGAAGCCCACAAGAAACCTTGAGTCTGGTTGAGATATGTTGACGACACCTTCATAATATGGAACCATTTGAATACTGATCTAGACGCCTTCCTGAAACACATCAGCAGTATGAGACTTTCCATCACATTCACAAAGGAGAAGGAAATCCACAACGAATTGCCATTACTAGACGTTTTTGGTAAAGAGGACCGACTCTAAGCGGGAAACATCTGTATACCGAAAACCCACTCACACGGGACAGTATCTGAACCACCATCAATCATCATCACGACCGTGCTTTCGGGTTCTGTAACACGAAGGAAGGTCTCGAGATGGTACTAAACAACATCAAAAATGATCTTCAACGGAATGTCTACAAACAAATGGTAGAAAATATTTTGACTGTCACAACCAGTGCCTGCACCTCTCTACATCAGAGGATTATCGGAGAGGATAAGAAGAATTGGTTTCAAGTACAACATCAGAACCTGCTTCAGATCCGGAAACATCATCCATAGCAGCCTCACTAAAACCAGGCCACCAAACGTGTTCTGCGATTTCAAGAATTGCATTTACCGGATACCCTATGAGTGCAGAAAATCCTATATAGGTGAAACCAAGCTTTTGAATGTTCGCATTGCCGAGAACAAGAAACATACACAGCGAAGAGAAATCAGCAACTTATCAACATTATTAAGCAAAAAATGGCCAACTCCCGCCAAACGGTCATCTCCCACTGAACCAGTGAAGCGAAAAAAAAATGGACAGCGGGGATAAGTGAAAGTACTCGAACGATCCATAAATACTCATCTCTCGGAGGAATCAGTATTTGTATAGTAGGGTATGAGTAGGGTATGTAAGCCCATAGCACTAAGGCCACATGAGACCTATTTTACATCCTCCCAAAGAGTTTTCCTCCTAGGTCATCGTCCATCCAGTCCTTTCTAGAAAGGTGGACATGTCACAGGGAGACATCTCCTTTATATCGGCAGATGTAGGCCAACACTCACCGAACACACAATCTCTTTTTGACGATTACTCCGGGCACTCGCATAGTACATGCCTGGTAGTCTCATCCTCCTGTTCACACATCCTGCATAGAGGTGTGTCAACTAGCCCTATATTATGGAGGTGTTTCCTTAGTTGACAGTGACTAGTCAGAAATCCTACTGTTGAGCGTAGGTTTTTCCTGTTCATCGCCAGATATTACTTCGGTGTCAGCTTCCCAGGGTCGCCCAAGGTGATCCTGGTGAGATTGTATCTTCTGATTTCATCACATCTCTTCAAGGATTGAGCATGGGTGCAACATTTGGCTGATTTCCGCAATTGTCGAAGTCATCAGGTCGTAGGTGCTACTGGGTCCTAAAATTCTTAGTTTAGCCGCTTCCTTGGCTGAAGAGTCGCCTATGTGATTACCTTCACTCCTGTCGTGCCCTTCAACCCACCTCAGGATAATGTTATTATCTACCGAGGCTTTGGCTAAATCTTGGTGGCAATCAAGTACTAGCCCTAAGATAGCACGTTGTCTGTTCAAGGCTAATAGGACTTGTCTGTTGTCAGTGCAGATTGTTGTGTTTTTTCCAGTAATTCCTTTTCTGGTTATTTGATATTGTGCCGATTGAGATACCAGGCAGTTGTGTTTGGACCACGCTGGTGTTTTTTCCCATTGATTCAGGTACGTTGTTGTGGTAATTACTATACCTGGATTAGATAAATTGTCGATAACATCGTTGACTCTTTTCTACCGTCATGATGTTTGTTATTTTTGAACCTCTTGAAATGAGATTCCGATACAGACGACATCCCATGGATATTTTCATAGTTCCGTTATATACCTTCCAAAAAGTACATGGTATACGATATATCCCTGCTGCTGATGTGGGTCTATATTGTCTTCAGAAGGCTTTGGAAAAAAAGGTTTTGTTGTATCTTTTTGGTTGGTTCGAAAACCGTGTCAATATTGTATTTCCCCACGAGTTTTCCACTTCTGTCTGTGACCCTAGATACGCACGTGAAACTATCTGAGCCATCCCCCCGGTTTGAACCGTGGAACTATTCAGTTTTATGGCCTTGCTCGTTTGGGGTACACTATATCCATTCGATCTCAAGGTCCCTTGAAGATGTTCCAATTTTTCCTCTAGATGATCTGATCTTCGAGACCATCAGAAATAAAATCCAAAAATCGAAGGCCTTCAAACCCGAAGGTAAATAGTGACGCTAATTTTGAGATCCTCCACGTCTTCTTTCACTTCTTCCATCCATACTGGTTTAGGTCCCCCTCCTCAATTTCATCCTGCCAATTTATTGATTATAATCTGTCTCAGAATCCTTGAATATGATAATCTCCAGAAATGACCCAATCATCTCAGTCATTGTTTTTTTATTATTGATATTTTGTTGAAATTTCTATAAATATTCGTCAGTTTTTCATTGTTTTTCGAATCCATTGTCCGGTTATATTAGGTTGCCCCAAAAGTTTCGTCTATTTTTATGAGTCTATTTTAGACTGTAATATCTCAGTGACTATTGGTAGTCGGTTGGCGAGAGGTCTGGGGAGTATGGTGGATGATGCAAAATTTCGTTACACAATTCGTTTACATTTAGTAACGGAGATTTGTGAAATACGTAGATGGACGTTGTCGTGGAGCAGGATGTGATATTTTCTGTTGGCCAGTGTCGGGTGCGGCTGATTTGATTTGGCTCGATTGCAGAAAGTTATAATGAATCACACCTAATGCTGCCTACTATACAGTAACCATGGCCTTGTTTTGGTGGGATTTTGCTTTGGAGAAATGTCTGAGAGTCCAATCAATGTTCTGAACGTCTCTTATTAACGTACAGGGTCTACTTTTCATCACACGTGGCAATCCGATCCAAAACAGGATCGTTTTGCTTGCGCAAAAGCGAAGGTAAATAGACCCAGAAACGTTCAAATCGTGAGGTAAGTCACTTTTCGAGCTCTCTAACCTCTTCAATACGTTTTGGACTAACAAAAACTGCATAAGAGCTGACGTCCAGTTCCTCGCATCATTTTTAGAGGGTCAGTCTTCACCAATGTCGTCAAATCACCGTCTTAGATTGCTGTAGGTCGATTGCTTCGGAGCTCATCTTCGAGGCTAACATCTCCGGATTCTCCGGAATAAAATTTCGCAAACCGATGTCTAACATTGCGTTCAACACTACTATTGCCAAATTCCTGGTTAATCTTTCGGTCTGGCCGAAAACCGCCTAACGACATCATATAATAATAAAAGAGGCAAACATAAAAGAGGCAAAAATTCAAATTTGGAAAGAAATTAACAGCATCTACCGATCACACGATATATCAATTTTCATGTCTATAAACTCATTCAATTAGAATTGTTCCACACACGAATTCTGATGGCAAGCAAAATTTGAATAAAACAAAGTATTTCGAATTAAATTTCAAATAATACTCAACTTCACAAAATGAATAACGTGGATTCGGAATCGGGACTTCCCAAGTACTAAACAATCTCATACATACAGGGTGTTTCAAATTCGATCCTCACCATTGGGATCTCGGAAATTATGAGAGATACGAAGACGGTTGAATCGGGGAAAAATTGCACTTTCATCTGACTAACAATATGCCGTTGAAAATGTTCCGAAATTCAGAGTATTTCCGGAGCTATCCGAAGAAAACAGAAATTTAGGAAAATTGTTATTTTATTTGGCTTACATTTTCGAAGGATTTGAAAATAAACTGCACTTCCATATTACCACTTTTTCCCTGCTACTTAATGGTGTTTTCAGATTTGCTATCCGACGTTTCGTCTTCCGGCCACCATCATCAACTTTATTTTGTTTCATGGGCGCTACATTGGATTCTTTCTGTTTTAAATAGAACCAGATGTATCATAAGTTATAATTTTTTTCGAAGAATTGGAGATATTGAAAAAAAATTCTTATCATGATATTGTATGTATTGTATTATTGTACAAGTCATTGAATTTTTGGCAAAAAAATGGTTTTCACGAATTAATAAAAAAGAGATATGATACAAATTTATTACATATACGATAGACACAGTGTTAGGATATCGGAAATGTATTTAAACTTGAATTCCGAAAAACGATAACCATATCGAACTATGTTCGAATTATTTATTTGATCAAAATCTCATCAAGTCTAGTTCATTTGAAAAACCGAAGAAAAAATGCGGAGACAGAATGGAGCAGGAAACCAAAGAGAATTTGATAAATGAGGTATGTATGAGGTAAGTTAGACATTGTGTCCTTTTCAATGAAAATTTATAATTTGCAAATGATTATGAATCCAGGAAAATCTACACGTCAAATTTCCTCCAAAATGAATATTTGTCATACACAAAATGCTGTTTAAAATGTTACAAAATACACATACCTCAAAAATTGCATTCAGGTGTTCCCAAAAGGCGATTAGAATTTTATAATTGGCTTATAAGAGAACCTGATTTCCCTGTTTTTCTGGAAAATGTAATTTGGACAGATGGAATGACTTTTGGGAATTTTGGGATATTCAACCGAAATAAAGAACACATTTGGATCATCATTTATTTGACGAAATTCTGAATAGAGAAACCTATCACCAGTTTTTAATGTCGATTTTCAAAGACTATTTGGACGATCTACCATTGGCTAACTGAAAGAACATCTGGCTTCAACTTGATGGTGCTTCACCGCACACTACTAAACGAGTATATAATTACCTAACGCAATAGTTTGGTGATAAATGGATACGGAATAATGGGCCGGTGAGATGGCCAGCAAGGTCTCCAGACTTAAGTATTATGGATACATTCTAATGGGATAAGTTCCCTGAAAAATAGAGTTTATGGTCAGAGGAAATATTAAAATATTGAGGATCATCAACACAGCATTATCAGAGAGTTCAGAAGATTGAGGAGGAAGGAAATTGATCGTGCAGTGAATAATAATCGAAGAAGGGCACAGTTATGTTATCATGAACAATGCCAGCATTTTTAGCATTTGCTGTGATTTACTTTTGTCTTCACATTTTATTCAATTACTGTTATTTGTTCGAAGTTCTATTTTCATTGGAAATGCCACAATATCTAATTTACCTCTTACACACCTAATTTATCAAATTTCTATTGTTGATTGTATCTCCACATTTTTTCGTTGGCTTTTCGAACGAACCAAACTCGATGAGATTTTGTTCCAATAACTTGAACATAGTTCGATGTGGTTGTCGTCTTTCGGGAAACAAGTTTGAATAAATTTTCGATGTCCTGACACTGTATCTATCGTATTTGTAATAAATTTGTATCATGTCTCTTTTTTCATCATTCGTGAAAGCCATTTTTCGCCAAAAAATCAATGACTTGTACAATAACAAAATGTCATTGAGTGCAACAAATTGAACGTCAAATTCATTACTATCAAAGTCAAAGCCTATTATGATAAGAATTTTTTTTTTTCAATATCTCCAATTTTTTTAAAAAGAATGATAACCCACGATACATCACTGAAAAGGTAAAATTTGGTGCTATTCAAAACAAAAAGAATCCAATATTGCGCCCATTAGAAAAAATAAAGTTGATGATGATGACCGGAAGACGAAACATCGGATAGCAAATCTGAAAACATCGTTATGTAGCGAGAAAAAAATGGCAATGTAAAAGTGCAACTTATTTTCGAATCCTTCAAAAAATAAAGCCGGAAAATAATAAAAACCATATTCTGAAATTTCTGTTTTTTCAGAATATACTCGGAATTTCAGAACTTTCTCAGCGGTATATTGTTAGACAGTTAAATGCACAACTTTGCCCCAATTTAACCATTTTCGTATCTCTCATAGTTTCCGAGATCCCAATGGTGAGAATCGTATTTGAAACACCTTGTGTAGAAAATAATCCCAAATTGTGCCAAATAGAAAATCCCATGTTCCAACCGCTCCAGAATTTACATCGGCCCGAAGTCTGTTCCATGTGAACATGTTCACTTGAAACAGATGAAAAATAAAGACGCTGTTCAACCCAGACTAGAGCATACCAAGTTTCTTCAATCCAGGATATCGAGGTACATCGAATAACTCACACCACCTTAAATCTTATTAAAAACATTACTCTCCAAGGCTCGTGAAATTTCCTTCAGATTCGACGAAGAACAAATATTAAACAATAATTGAGCTAAAAAAGGGTATGAGGTAATTAAAAAGCTTTCGCTCCTCATTTAATCCCATTTAATCATTTACTGGATATGATCTTGAAACTTTTCATCGAAGTGAATGAAGTTTTATCACGATAATGAGTTTCCATTGTTTCTTTATAGAGTATGCCTTCAGTTACAGTCGTCGCCTGAAAAACGTGTGGTGAATTTATAAAAATAAGACCATAAATAAAATTCATTGTTTCGTTCGTCAGCTGAATTATCAGTTCTGCATAGTAACTGCATAGTTTTCAAATAGTTTTTTATGTACTGTTTCTTTTTCCTCTATATTTTTATCCACATTTCAACATGTAGTTTGCCAAGTGTTCGCTACATATGTCCATATATATTTGGGCTTATGTGTTTAAAAAAACATCTGTTTTTCCGTTAATAGGCTATCACACATCTACGAACGACAACCTTCAGAAGTAGAAATTTGTGCAAGCTAAGGATTAACAAGGTCTTACCTTTCAACGTGTGATTCCTAACACAGGTTGGACGATAGCAAGTGAAAATCGGTCTTTCAGACTAGGGCTTGAACTACCGAACAACACGGCAGTCAATTCGAGTGAGGGGACAAAACACCACGTCGAACCGCCTGGCTACCTTGTAATAATAAGTCTAGTTCTCTATATCTGTAGAGTAGGAAAGGGGAGTGTAGTGTGTATGTGCTGTGGCACATAGGCCACATGTGACCTATTGTACATCCTCCCAAAGAGTTGTCTTCCTAGGTCATCGTCCATCCTGTCCTTTCCAGGAAGGTGAAGATTTTTCCTTTCCGTCGCCAGCTTCCCAGGTTCGCCCAGGGTGATCCTAGCAAGACTGCATCCTTTGATTTCATCCCATTTCTTTGAAGATTGAGCATGAGTGTAACATTTAGCTAATTCCACAATTGTCGAAGTCATCAGGCTGTAGGTGCCACTGGGTCCTAAAATTTTTAGTCCAGCCTCTTAGTCGGCCTTAGTCGGCAATGCGAGTCGAGTTACAAATGTGTTAACAAGATTTTCATTTCTCAAAACCCCAGTAAACATTTTCATCCATTGTTTTGAATATAATGATAATAATAATGATACTAGTGAATGGGATTCATTCATTGACATACATTGTTTATAAAGAAGAAGAGATACAAAAATCAATGAAAGGGTGAAGTTCAGCCAAGCTGTTTAACAACTTAACCTAGGGGATAGCATGTATATATATGCATGTAGATATGGATAGCATGTAGATATATAAAAATAATTAAGGTAACCGTCCCAATCACTGACACCTTAAGTACTATAATTCGATTTAAAGATAATTATATCTGAAATGATTATTGCGTTTCTTGAAAAGTTTTCACCACTTGAATCTTCAGAATTTTAATTTAGGTTATTCAATGAATGAATCAATAAGAAAGTAACATTATATTCCTGATGAATTTTACAGAAAAAAAACCCTTTGTTCCAGTTACTGACACTGAACAAATACACTTGTCCTATTTACTGACATCTAGATGTCCCGATTAAAGACAATAGGAATATAGTTACATTCCAGTCAAGTACAAGTGGGTATTCAATATTTCAGCATCTCAGGAACGTGAAAAACTCCTCTTTTGTTGACAGCTGCGAAGTTAGGTTGTTTAATTATCTCCATTATGTCAAATTTGAAGTACCATATAACGTCATCAGGTACTGGCCATTTCCATCCTGTGGGTCCACTTCTCACTATTGTTTTCACCCTCACTTCATCTTCATTTAATTCTGAGTTTATGCCTGGATAATATTGGTTATCATAACATACAACAACAAAGTTGTTTTCCTCAATATAATTTTCACAAACTCCATCAATTCTTGCATGATTTATAAGTCCGGAATTATTTTCACTTTCCGAGTTATTGTTTTCCTCCTCATCACTCGGATAACTGACATTTACTGCATTGTCCTCATCTGATCGATTATTTCCTTCTTCTCTTGTCTGAGTACTTTCTTTCTCATTGTCTGATTTTTTTCTTTTCCACTGCTTTTTAATATTTTTTATGTTTGCTTTTTCTGCAGCTTTTTCTTCTCGTTTTCGTTTTCTTTTCTCTTTTTCTTGAAGTTGCCGTTGCTTTTCCTCTGCTTTTTTCTGATGGTATAGCCTCCATGAATCTGAAGTAGCCACAGAAGGTAATTTAAGTTTTGGTTTCGTTTTGTAAACGCTCAGCTTTGGAGCAGGCCAGAATAAACTTGATTTGAATGGTGATGGTATATTAACAGGCACACCACCAATTTTGGCCGCTGTAGACTCAATGTCACTGACGGGGTTTGATGAATTGCAAGCTACCTCAGGCTGTATCAACACCTCAGTTGCTTGTTGGCATACATTTATCATTGAACTGTTTGGTTCGATGTTC